>NQII01000252.1:206812-270123 GCA_002778355.1 Clitarchus hookeri
GGGGGAGGGAAGAGCTTAGGTGTCGTTGACTGACTGTTCATCGATCGTTCGTTCGTGTAGGTTGCGACTAGCACTTTGCAGATGAATTCGTGAGGTGACAGCCGTCGTCTTTAAGAGGAACCTTCCCCGCCAAACTGATTTATTGATTTCTCTAGCTTGTTTATATTTAATAAAAATAAAATTTTAATAGTGCTTTTGTACTTAACTAGTTATCGACCTTACACAGCAGTACAGACAAGACAAGGGAACCACAAACTCATAATTATCAAAACTTGAGTCCTGCCAAAATTTGTCAAAATCAATGTTGCGACATAAATACGCGTTCGTAGTTCAGTCGTTATGTATGTACTGCTACTTAAGGTAAATAGCAAGTCGGATATAGCTTAACTTTGGGAATTTTCTTTTCTATAAAACATAACAAAAATTATAAAAACCAAGGATCCAATATGGCGAAGGAAAATTCCCCTTAAAGAGCGCATGACCCGACACGGCCTCTAACTCCGTCCGTCGGATATGTTGGTAACACTGAGCGAGACGACGCAGTGGTAACACGCTGAACTCGCATTCGGGAAGTATCCGGGTTCGATTCCCGGCCCGGCCATCCTGATGTAGGTTTTTTTTTTTTTTTTTTTTTTTCCGAAATCACTCTATGTGAATGCTAGGATGGTTGCTTCCTGCAGCCCATGGCACATTCCTTCCCCGTTCCTGCTTCTCTGAGCAACACACTGCTCCTGTAATGACCTCTGTCGATGAGATGGTAAGCCTGATCTACCTACTAGTCAGTTGGGTGGAGTGCACATGCAAGCTGCTCAGTTACCACCCTCTGCGTAAGTCAACAGGAGACAGCCAACAGGAGTAAAGTGCATGGATTCAGGTATGCTTAAAGACGATGCAAACCACTGAAGATGTGAAATCGAGTATGTCATGTACGACTACCTGCATACCTTCACCAACTACCCAAAAATCACACGTAAAACAATTCTGTTACTGTGCCGAGACCTTCGGTAAAAGTTGCAATGCGCTGCGACATGAGGAGAACGATTGTTTGATGAACCCATCTCACGCGATTTTAGCTGCTATAAATGTTCCAGACAGTTCACTAGACGTGATAACTTAAATAAACACAAGGCCGACAAATGTAGTGTTCTTTCGCCCACCGAGAAACAACAATCGTTACCTCCTGTTAATACACTACATAGTATGCTCGCGGACGACGAGGGAACTCGCATGGTGAAGCATTACAACAATGGTCACATGCAGTTTATGCAAGACGATACATTGAAGGACCACATCAAGATCTGCAAGAGTTCGTCTACTGGGAGCCAGCAAGTGATGTCAATACCCCTTGCCGTATCGATGGGTACTGATTCCACAGACGATTGTAACGAGACAGTTAATGCTAATGACGGAATGAGAGACCTACAACGGACGGTAGAGTCGGTTTGTGCGGAATGCACACTTGAAAGACTTTCGTGTGAAATCGACGAACTTCAAATTGAACTATCGTCGTCTCTAAATACAGATGATGACCTTGCGACTCCTACAAAGAAAAGGAAACTTGATATTGAGGACGAAACAGGAAGCGAAGACGATCATGAAGATAGCATAGTTTATGATGAGTACAGCATTGTTGATAATGACCATGCCAACAGTGTTGATAAAGTAACCGATGAGAATGATGGTGATTCTTCCGACGTTCCTATACATTTCTCCGAGTATCCTGCGAAAAGTGGTGTGAAGAAGGTAGAAGGCGTCAAGAACGCCCGTTACATATTTCCCGAAGACACACGAATGAACTTGTCGATAGACTCATACATTTGATTGACCTGCAAAAAAACGCGGCTATCTATCACACATTATTGAGATATCTTCAATCACCGATGAACTGAAGGATCGGGGTCGTATCAGATGAGACTCTTGACTACTGTCTATGATCTATAAATGTCTGAGAAATGTAAAAGATATAATGTACGAAATAATTGAAAAGATAGGGTGTATATAAAAAGTAATTAAATTAAATTTATGTATACATAATAATGCGTGTGTTAATAATTTCTTTGCGATGCTAGCGCTCGTCGCGCGAGATATTTCCTTGGCCTACAACTCCGGCGCGGTGGTGTGCTCTATGCTCGGGGCGGAACCCCTCCCTCCCTTCCCGCTCGTGTTCTCCTTCCTTGCTTTCCCCTCCCCATTCGTCCGTCATAATTTTTTATTGGGGTTTTGATAGTTTAAGTTATTGCACGGCCTGGGCTGCTCCTATTCTTCGCCCCACCGACGTCTGAAACGTGTCGCCTACCGAGATCTTCGGAATGGATTAGCCGCTGCACCTTTTCGTCCAGCAGGACCTCTTATTCAAGAAAGGGTACATTTGTCCCGGGCTCCGAGGCTCAAGGCGGCGTTCTAAAATGTTACTCCGAGAGTAGAGCAAAGTAACAGAGAGCATCCACCGAGGAAATCAAAATTAAAAGTGGTTTCGGAACGAATATGATCTAAATAACATTATGTGTGTGCAAATATCTACTGATTAAGCAATCAATGTAAATTCCAAAAGATATTTGTCCCTTTCCCTAAATTCTTTCTTTTTCAAAATATTTGTTGTATATACATAAACAGCTTTATTTGCTATAAATTAATCATAACCATTACGTCTAAAAATATAACCTTTATAAATGTTAACTTTTAAATAACAATACTAATTTTATTACTCGTCATTTGCAGTTTTCCCGGGTGTGTCTGTAAACAGAATGTCCACATTTATTTTCAATTTGTTTAATTCAACTAAAATTTCCGTCATTTTCAGTTTACCCTTCTATACTCGCTGAAGTTGTGCGTGTAAAAGTTTTACTCTGGCAAGATGCTGAGAGTAATTACTCCACAGTTTTAGGACACTGCAAAGAGAAAGTAAAGCATTTACACAAAGTGTTTTGGGACAGCCAGAGAGAAAAGTTTACTCGCAGAGTAACGTTTTGGAACGCCGCCCATTGGGGCCCGCAGACGCTTGGAGTTAGGAGGAAATAAAAAAAGGACACCCTCGAAGGGGGCCCCGAAATATTAAGTTGTGACGGGCCCGGAAATTTCTGTCGACGGCCCTGCCTACGTTCCCTCCCTCGAAGCTGCGCGAAGATTATTTTCCAGTTTGAACTTTACTATATACGGCGGTTTCTTACAGCACGGAGTTACTGGTAGAGTTTTCTTTCAAAGGCCGATGTCAGATGTACCTAATAACTGAGGATCAGCTTTGCTACCACTGTACGTGGATGAGGAGTCTCTCTTTACCTAAACTCTACATCCGTATGACCACCAGGAAACTGCGCTTAGCCACAATATCACGTTACGCACTTTTTTTTTTTAAAGCGCGGGCTTGTTGCGAAACCAAAAATAAACGAACGTCCCGTCGTTACAGGAACGGTGATTTTGACAGTTATTGTGGCAATTCGGCAGCCACGCAACGTCGAGGACTTGACAGAAGACGAAGACGTGACGGCGGAGAGTGATCGGAGTGCTTTCATTCGTGCTGCGTTTAACCACGAGACTTTTAAGCGGTGATCCTGAAATTTATTGGGGGAAAGCACACAGAAGTTCAGTGCAGCTGAATATACTTACTTTTACATACTTCTCGTACTTCTCAAGCGCCTGAGAAACCTTTCTTTATTTGTTTAGGACAGTGTTTCTGACGAGCGTAATGTGTCGAAGCCACTGTTTGTATCTCGCCTGACGTGTGACTTTTTTTCGTAGATTAGTACTCTGAAAACATGTTTAGCATTTCAGTAAAAAAAAAAAAAAAAAAAAANAGATGATTACAAACACTCAGCAACTAAATTTAAATGGTAGTGGGAACCTGAATTATGTAAATATTGTACTGGCTGAGTATATAAATGAATACCCCAACTTTGAAGGTCTATAATAACAAAACCGAACAACCGACAACCTTGATTGACCAATCAAATGAACCGTGGAACCGTGATGTTTGTTTACCATACATTCATAAATGTTCAACGTCACCATCATGAGCGGCCCGAACGACATCTACGCGATAATCAAACTCGTCCCACGCTCTTGTCAGTATGTCCGGTGTTATGGTTTGGAGTGAGGAAATAACGGCTTTTATTTATTTACAGTTTCTTTTGCCTCTCTAGTTATAGGATGGCATGGGACATGCACAACAAACAGCTTACGTTGAAACCTCGGAATTATCGGTAAGTCAACAGTTTAGTTTCTCGTCACATATAAAACCGATAAAGGACACATAAGATTACATGTAGGAGCCAATAAATAAACACCATCCTTAAATACCTAAAGAAATATAACATATAAAACATAACGCCATCAAAAGAAAAACGTTAGCTAATTACAACTGAAATTACACATTTTAAATTGAGAAAGTCTACTTGCTCAATAAGAGTATATTCCATCCACGGTCTCGTAATGCTAAGAATCCTGGAGACCTCAGCGAAATCCTGCGGCAATATTTCAGATTAGGTAAAATGTCTGTGTAAAAGATTTCGTTAAAATCCTTAAATCCACATAAACTGAGAATTTTTTTTTTGTAATTAATAATACCTATTCACAATAATTGTATTAATTTTCTAATCCTATATACTTTATTATTATAAAGACAAGGTTTCAGATATAGTCCATTCACGGTTACCTTCAACTTTTCTGAAGACCTGCTCAAGTTCTACTTTCATGTTATTTCTCCGCCTCATGCAAACAAAGCTTAACAATGTCCAGAAAATTACATCAAAAGGACAACGCACTGCATTCGTATGCACTCACTTAAAAAAATATTTCGCATGAGAGCTATTTATTACTAGGCATTACCAATACAGCTATTTTCACTGTATTTTTGTTTATATTAATTGCAAATGATAAGTTATCATTTATAAATAAAATATAAATAAACCTTCAATTAAACAAAACATTTACATATTTTTATGTTAACAGAAGTATAAAACACCTGTGATACACGGCATAGGAAACAAACAAACTTCATACATGGGGTGACTTTTCAAACGTTTGATTTAAAATGTGTGAAAATACCGCTATTATAATAGACTATACTGAACGGTTTTGTACTGCCAGGGAATTACCTTACTTTTTTCTCTAAGTGTTATAAGGATAAAAAGGGGGGGGGGTCTGCTGCTGGAACTTTGATACCGGTGACGTAGACAGAAATTTCTCTTTTTGAAGAGGGGAAAAAGGGAGGGGAGGAGGGGTTGCTTACGTTGACTGATGGATAAAAAAAGGGGGGAGGGGGCCTACAGGCAGGTATCCATATCCTCTCCCTTCCGGCTAAGCCTTTGGTTAACACATCTCAAAGTGGCATCACTAGCCAAATCAATTTTTCTTATACCAAAGACCATGTTACGCAACAAGGAACCAACCCACAGAAATGAAAACAGGGAAAAACTGGTTTTAGCAAACACTTAAACGTAAATTCTACAAAGACCACAATACAAATTAAGCTCCCGTTTATCAAAAACTGTTACTTTTCTAATTTTTGTAAATACTCCTTTGCGCTGTATTTTTGCTGTAAGAAAAAATGTCAAAATATGGTTTGGCTTCTTGTTGCATAAAACTGTCCTAATTTGTATTAATTTTTATTTTGATTTCGCTTGGTTAATTTATATTTGTTTTTGTAGGCAGCGCCCGTCTCGGCTCATTTCAATCGAGACCTAAAAATAATAATAATAAATATAACATTTATGATTTTAAAAAGCTTATCATCTAATGAAAGGATTGGTTTTTCAATCCTCCCTCACTTTTTTTATTTTCAATAAATTGCTACTCTCTTTGAATGGTAACTCGTTTCCATGACTACATCATAGTTTACGCGCTGTAGACGACGCAATAGACACCGGCCAATCAGAAGGCTGCAGCGCTGGGCTCGTCGATACCTAAACAAGGATAGTTGGCTCGCAAGACTCGACTTCGCATCTCTAGTGCCGCGAGCCAGGTAGCGTTCGTGGAATTGCCGTGCGCCTCGTGGCGAGTAGGTTTCTCGTGTCCTTGGCTACATTTATTTATCTCTAGCATTATAATTAGGGCATACGTGCCAAAAAAAATTACACTTCACGTGTACGTTCACTGTCGCAAATAGAAAAGGCCGGCTGTCGAAATTCTCGGCAACCGTGTACGAACAAGTGGTACGTCTTGGTCCTAGTGATACTCTTTGACACGAGCGTTTTCAGCTGTTTCCCATTCTGAGGTAAGGCTACAACCTTGTAGCGGCGTGCAGTGTTGTGGCTAGTGTTGCGCTGGTACGGTGTAACGTATTGATTTTGATACAGTTTATTTTCAGTTAGTGCCATAGCTGCAGTGTGTTGACTTCGTATTTGCGTGAACTTATCAACTGTAAAGTGTGTGACAATTGTGCTAACTCTTCAACTGAAGCTATAAACAACGTACGCGTCTTTACCGGTTTCTGTCAAAACGTAAGTAGTTTAAACAATTTCTGCAATGCATGTGCTTATATTCGTATTTTTACAGTAGCAAACTGTTATCTATGAATGTTTGCGTGTGATGTCAAGTAGAGTTTCACGTTTGTTTATTAATTACCGGTTCTGGTGCTTCGGTTTAACATGTGAACCTTTTTTTTTGCAGTTTTGTCGCCAACGTGTTTATGTAATATAGAAATATAATATATATTTGAAATTGTACATAGTTGTTTCGGTGTTACGTCGTAATTTACTCGCATGTTTTAGTAAAGGCGATGGATTTATTGGGTACAAAATAGGTTTTGCCGCTTCTCGCACGTGCTTTTATGTAACTATCAAAGGAGGCCCTACCTGTTTTTGTTTGATACGAGCTGTCACATTTAAAGTCAGCTGTGTAATTATAATGCGTTTGTAATTTTTTTTGTTCGTCACCTCGCACATATTTTAGGCGTGGCCTTCACATATGGGGTAAACTTATTTCATTAATAAGCACACCCTTCGTAACTTTTAGTGTGATACATCATGTTTCGTTAAAAAAAAAAAAAAAAAAAAAAAGAATAGCTAACTACGACACGAAAATAAATGGTAGATAATGATTTATTATTTATTTATTAGATTTGTGTACAGTAGATCTCTAAAACATATATATTGAACATGCCAAGTAGAACATGACAATATAGTTCAACATAAGTGTAGGTTAATTGAGCAAAACAAGCCAAGCGCTAAACAATTCTGTATTTTCGCAGGCCATGATAATTAGGGAATGAACTTTACATTTTGTATATTGCTGTAAACAAAAGAGTAAATCGAGGCACATACGCCTAAAACGTTCCGTAATTATAGCGTAGCAGCGTTTTTGGGAGAAAGAGTTGGAAAAGGATTTTTTTTTAAAGCTTTTGTATTGTATGTTCTGTATGAAAATATTCGTATTTAAATGTCCAGTAAAAAATTTAATTCCAGACTGTTGACAGAAATAAGGAAGTGACCACCCCTGCGCGCTCGAGTATTAGCCAGCATTTTATTCGCAGGCGATTTAAGAGGATGCAAGCAGCATGTAGCAGTGGTTTGCATTGCCATTCCCTATCAGTTAGTAAAGGAACCCAGAATGAGCGTGAATAAGCACCCGAAATGTTTCTCGGATACGAGTTGATACAGTCTTTAATGAAATGTTATAATCTATTTGATACATGCATAGATCCTCACTTCTGGGCTATGGAATTTTCTCTATCCTTTATGCAGGATGTGATTTAGGTTTTGATCGCAGAAAAAATAAATTTATAGGAGTGGGATGCCAATGGCGATACTGATGGATCCTTGCCGTGCTTTTACTGCTTTGCCGGAAAATAGAGCAAGCCCACTCCCGAATTAAATACCATACAGGAAATTAGCATTTACAAATATATGCAGCTGGAACATTGTTATGCAAAAGAGGAAATAATACACATGTGGCCCCAATCTGGGTAATTATCCAGTTTAGGGGCTTTTTTAAACGAAACATTCTAGACCTACAAAAGTAGCATTAATGGGTTCTGCACAGCTTACCTTATTCATATTTAGGACGTAAGGTAATTATGTAGTGTAGGGGCTTTTCTGAAAGAAACCCCCCCCCCCCGAAAAGTGGTATATTTCCACTCTACTAATTATACAGAACACGAATATACTAGGGGCATTAACGTCCGACCAATTTCGTGATATGTGCCCACCTAACCTAACCCCATGACGAGTGAATCACTATTTTACATTTTTAAACTAACCTAGTATTGTAGGGTGTTATCTAACCTATGAAAGTAGGGTTTTTAAACCAACCTAGGCTGTAAGGGTTTTAAACTATGCTAGGATTTTAGGGTTTTAGTAACAGTTAAACACACCGGAAGTCTATGAATCAACTCACCTAGGTAGGCGGCCCATTCAACTGCCGTGCATCTTACCTCAACCGACAAAACACCACGATCTAGTACAACATAAAGTAACACCCGCCACATAGGCGAATATTACGCACAGAAGCACTCGTTTTTGCACCCTCCAATCTTAAATCACACTGTCGGATTCGGACGTCAGAACTCACGATCGCAAAAATCACATCCGCACTGTCTCGCGTCTCAAATTCAAATAATGGCATCTCAACTGCAACGTACAATTCCGTGACGATGACGTATACAGTAAACAGCCAATAAGGTGACGGCACTATGCTCATTTATTCACGTCACTAATGCAGTAATTCACCAAAAGTTAAGGCGTCCGACGTAAAAAAGACCGTGGGCCGCTCGTACTATAAACAACTTTATTTAATGCATTCTATTTATTTTAACATTACGCCCTCCTGAATATCGGCGGCCGGTAGGTAGCGTCGGAAACTGCGATGCGCAGCCATTAAACATGGCGACCGAAGTAAATATAGCAGCGGAAGTGCTCGCACTTTTGACGAATTTTTTAAATATGTTGTACTTATTTTAACATTAAACCCTCTTCAATATTAAAAAGGTAAGCTGTGCAGAACCTATTAATGCTACTTTTGTTGGTCTAGGAAGTTTCCAACAGAAAAGCCCCTACACTAGATAATTACCCGTCGCACGCCATACTAGGGTCATTAACATATGACTAATTTCGTAATATGTGCCCACCTAACCGCACGATGAGTGAATCACTATTTTACATTTTTAAACTAACTCAGGATTTTAGGATTTTAAACTAATCTAGGATTGTAGGGTTTTAATCTAACCTAGGATTGTAGGGTGTTAATCTAACCTAGGTTAGATTAAAACCCTATAACCGTAGGTTAGTTTAAAACCCTACAGTCCTAGGTTAGTTTAAAAATTTAAAATAGTGATTCACTCANGTCCTAGGTTAGTTTAAAAATTTAAAATAGTGATTCACTCATCGTGGGGTTAGTTTCTGTTAGGTTAGGTGGGCACATATTACGAAATTAGTCTTACCCTAATGACCCTAGTATATTCGTGTTCTGTGTAATTAGTAGAGTGGAAATATACCACTTTTCGGGGGGTTTTTTTTTTTTACAGAAAAGCCCTTAAACTGGATAATTACCGAGACATTTAACAATCCACAGAAAATCATAACTAAATAGTTTACTGACCACTACCATCATCATGTCGTCATCACATAGCCTCGACAAGCACTAGGCCTACACGAAATCCCCGACACGACACTTAAAACTGAACAGCCAATCAAATACAAGTTAGATCTGACGTGAGTCCAACAAATTCCTGCCGTCGGACCGGCAGTTTTGGATTAGAAAAGATTTATATTTTCGTCGTGTTGTGCGGCACGACACACATCGCGTAAATTTTTAAAAACGAAATTGCATGACAAACTTTCCCTGCAGTGGCAATTAAGCAGGGTAATTATCTAGTTTAGAGGCTTTTCTGTAAAAAAAAGAAAAAAACACCGAAAAGTGGTATATTTCGACTCTACTAATAACGTAGAACACGAATATACTAGGGGCATTAACGTACGACGAATTTCCTAACATGTACCCACCTAACCTAACAGAACCTAACTCCACGATGGGTGAATCACTATTTTACGTTTTTAAACTAACCTAGGATTGTACGGCTCTAAACTAACCTAGGATTGTAAGGTTGTACAGTAATATAAGATTATACAATATTAAAAAAATCTCCGATCAACACCCTACAATCACAGACTACATGGGAACCCTATAATCCTACGTTATTTTAAATAACTACAATCCTAGGTTAGTTAAAATCGCTACAATCCTAGGTTAGTTTAAAAATGTAAAATAGTGATTCACCCATCGTGGGGTTAGGTTCTGTTCGGTTAGGTGGGCACATATTATACAATTAGTCATACGTTAACGACGCTACTATAGTCGTGTTCTGCGTTACCTACGAATACTCCAAGGTTAGTATAGAAAGAATGTGAAATTGTGCTGTATAAACGTCCGGAAAAAGCCTTGTTTGACTTACGTAATATAACTACATTTGCACGTTAAGCTACCGGATAGGATTTGTGGGTTTCACACTAAACTACGAATTTAGGATTTTAGGGATTTAAAGGAACGTAAAACCCACACAAATAATATAAATGCACTCACCAATGTAGGCGGGTTGTACATACTCTTGTCAATGGCCCATTCAACGTCAGATCACTAGATGAAATCACAGTTTTCACGAAGCACCACATACGCGAATATAACGCACTGAAACACTCATTTACAGCCGAATATATATACAGAAGCACTCGTTAATAGGCTAATATAACGCAGAAACGTAGTCTTGCTTGCTTTTTTTCCGTCTTAAATCACGAACGAAGCACCATCGAACTGACCACGACCGCTGCCTGCATGCATACTAACGTATGACTCGTGATGTCTTATGCGCCCGGCAGATTGCGTGAATATGCTATGCGTAGCCATTATTAATGGCGGCAGACGTTAATAGGCGTAAACATCAACTTTCGCGATTTCTTTAAATATGTTCTACTTATGTTAACATTACGCCGTCTTGAATATCAACAAGGTAAGCTATGCAGAACCCGTTAATGCAACTTTTGTTGGCATAAAACGTTTCGTTCAAAACGTAAACAAACTGTCAGAAACAGTCACCTCACAAACTTGTTCAATTTTTTAAAATATGTTGTACTTATTTTAAAGCTATGCCCCCAATATATTCGTGTTCTACGTTATTAGTAGAGTCGAAATATACCACTTTCTGGAGTTTTTTTTATTATTTTCAGAAAAGCCCCTAAACTAGATAATTACCTTAAGCAGTTTTTCTTAAGTAATTTCTTGTATATAACTGGTCTTTTGCGTGCTTTATCAATAACATATGCATCACCATCGTGTATTCAGATTCCGTCTGCCCACCGCCTTCTAATTGGTATAGCGATTTCAGCATTTAAAGCCATTTGTTTGTTTTAGTTTGTTCTGAGTTGAATGTTCATTTATTTTGAACGTAATCTTAAAGTCCCTACGTTCAGGAATAGTTAGAATTGTAATTCAGGACGTCACCTCAAAATTCTTCTTTATTTACTTGTTTGTTTACATTTAACTTATTTTTACAGTTATATTTCTTTTCTTTTATTTTACTATGTGAACTGAGCTCAGTTATCTTTTGAATTGTTAATTATTTTGTCACAGTTTTCTTTTTTGCACTTTACTTGGCTTAATCAATCATGTTTTGCCACGGAGGGATGCATTTAATTACAGTTCTGATAAGATAAGTGCCACGTCTCAGGTAGTGACTAATATCTTTGAATTTCCTGTTTTTAATTAGCTTCACCGTGTGAAACTTTTTTGGTTTACATACACTCTCCCTTGACGCTATGGACAGCGGTACATAGTAACTTTTATTCTGCAAGAATTCGTTTGATTTTGCACATACCGCCAATCATTATGTTAGGAAATGTGTACGAGAGGCGTTTAGTTTGTTTAAATATGCGATGCGGAGCGTGATAAAGAAGAGGCCCTAAGGCCTAAGCGCATTGTAGTAGTTTTGAAGTGCTATGCAACACTGCGTGAGCTGCCGTCTCCACCAGTACTGAATAGGTATATATGAATATGGTACTTCAATTTTAAAGAACTGCTACGTATGTGCACTGCGATCATTTTGAACAGTTTGTATCATCAAATTAACTTCAATTTTCAAGAAAGTGGTGTTTTGAATTTTAAATTGTTTTCCGAAATTAATGGAAGGGCGTAACTATTTAGTCGGACATTAAACCAGAAGCCAGCAGATAAGATATTTTGTTCTGTAGCCGTGCAAAACCGCGAACATTCTAACAAGATTGATTTCTGAGTTTGCTATGAGCCAGTTGAATTTTAATTTTCTCACATAAATTATCAATTTTGATTGCTAAATTTTGAGAGGTGAATTAGTATTCAGATCTATTTCAACGGAATTTTCTTATTTGATTAATATTTCTGGATTTTCTGCACAGAATAATTCTCATTTATCATTTAATTGTCAATTTTTCCACGTATAATTTCTGCAATAAAACTACAGTTTTCACAGCACAAATTAATGGCTTATGTTTTGAGTGTTTTAATTTCATACAAAGGATATGAAATCTTGTGTTTTGTCTATGTCTACATGCAAAAGCGTAACTGTCTTCGCGTAATTCACAATTCATTAATGATTACTACTAATGTATTAAAAGTATCACATTAATTATCTACCTGGTTTTGATACAAAGAATAAGTCATACTTCCATTGCATTTTAAAGGTAAAAGCATTTTTCCCACGCTTAGTGTTAAACAAAGGGAAGCCGAATCGCCTGACGTCATTACATTCCAACTTAGACGCCTCGATCAAAGAGAAAGTAAGCGGCGTTGTAGGAATTCTGCTAAGCATCACACGCACGCCCGTCATATCTCTACATAATTATTCATTTAAAATTATCTTTCCTTTCACCCTGCAATTTTTTATTATTTGTTACTTCACACACCCTGCAGTATAACAGCAAAGGACAGCAAAAGAGTTTTTTTTTCTAAATGGTTCCGGAAAATTCTACTATTCGTGTTGCGTGAGAAACTGTCTTGCTGCAAATCCAAGCCGTCACATTGAAAATATCGTGTCGTGCTAGCGGTTTTTGTCGGGGCTACGAGACTCCGGCACTAGGGCTGTGCGAGATGTCGATGTGTTGATACTATTTTGAAAATCTGTTAGACATGTCTATGCCGAGGGTGACATACAACTTGTCGAGACCGACATAACGAATTAGATATTTCTACTCTTTTGGAATTAAAATTTGAATGATTTCATCAATGTTTTCGAAGACTCGAAATAATATATATATAAAAAAATGGAAAAGTATATTGATTGTGTAATTTTCTGTAAAAGGTAATATTTAAAAGATTCTGTAACTCAGGCTATTAAGCTTACAAATAAATCATTTATGCACCCCGCTTCAGTAAGCCAGTAGAAACAAAAAACGTCTGCACCAACATGTAGCTATTTAGTTTAAGCAATAAATCGCAGTATTCGTAAAACCCCCACGTTTCCAGGAGCAAACTAAACGAAACAGCTTGCCGAAATGGGAAAGGTGGGTGCGTCAGGAAGAAGGGTGGCGACAGCCGATAACTGTCGTGTAAGATGAGGGGACGACAGGGTAGTGGTGTGTGCTAGGGTTGGGCTGTTTCGTTACTTCACAACTGAAGACCCGTTTAGTTACGCGTTACATTTTACCGAACGTACAGTGGTGGGTGTGCTGTGAACAGAGGGGCAGTTACTCCAGTTCCTTACTCGTTACTAAAAGATTCGTACTCTAGCACACACTTTCACAAGAATAAAAATGTGTATGCTTAGCAAATTCGACTTAACTCATAGTTTTTACTTAATGTAATAAATCGTAGATATGTTATTGTACTCGTAATTTATGTTGGGTATTTTCTTTTATTATAGCACATGGTCTGTCTCATATAAGTTGGCGAGATTTTGACATTCGGTGAGTGGCAAATTGATGTATACGAAACAAACAACACGCCATTTACAAAATCCTGTATCAGCTAATGCATGGACGAACAAAAATTAATATTACGTTGGCTATTCTGAGTGCACTGCCGACGCACACCAGACAAGCAGAAAATACGCGGATAAGAAAGAGTTCTTGGATTAATTAATACATTTCATTTTACGTGATTATAAAACAGCTGCTTTTAGTGTTAAAAACTAAAATTCGTGCTAAAGTAGAAATGTATAGGTGTTCAAAATGAAATGCACATTAAAACGATCCGTATTAAAATGAAAAAACTTCAAACCTTGGGAGATCTTTTCACGTCGTATCACCACTCTCCGTCCATGCTTTCCATACATGCTTGATATTAATTCCAAAAGCCTACAGAAATATCACAGGGTATTGTTGAATTATTTTTTCCAAATAATTTGACGAAATAAATTTCAAACTCGTCTTGTGCTGCCATCTGTTGAGAAACGCATTCGGCTCCCAAAAGCATAGCGCCATTCCATGCGAGCTATCTGTCTCTCTCCCGAAGCACTAACCAGCCATAAAATTTAGATTTCTTGTGTAAAATAACAAATTTACGAACATATACCAATGGTTTTATTTTCCCGCGAGCTCTGTATAATTTTTAAAGCAACATGTATTTCCGTGTACAGCGATTTTGTTTACTGGTAATTTCCTTTAGGCCGGCAATCATGCTCTTGTCCATACACGCCATGTTGTTCTGCCGCCCGCTTTGCAAAGTCGTTGGTGAGTTGGCGAATGAAAGTGCGTTGTCAAGCAAGTCCTCAAAATTATTTTTATTTCAATTCCTAATGTATTAGCTGTAACGTCCAGTGTGTGATAAGAACTACAACTACCGCCTCGCAAATGTTAACCCAAATTCACTGTCTCGGACAAATTTGCAAGGTTACATATTTTTACTTTTATAACCTACGAAGGTTTTTTAGACAGATGTCAGTCTAAAACACCTTAAAATTTCTTAAGCATTACAGTAAAATGGCAAGTTAATTAGCTGACAGCGTGTTGATATAATATACAGTCTCTACTTGACACACCAGCTGATGGCGAAAGGATACATAAACGAAAAGTAAACATTTGGCGCTACTTTCGTTGAACTGTCAAAATCTCGCCAACTTACATGAGACAGACCATAAGTTGATCTCACAGAGTAGGGAGTTAGTTAATCATATTTTGCGTTAATTTCTAACAGATAGCCACGTGGATTGATTATATAACCCTTTATTGGCAGAAAAAATATAAAAATGTTTATCGGATTTTCATAATCTATTTTCTATACTTACACATAATTTGTTATTGAAGTACAACTTCATAAACAATTGTATCATAACTTTTATTTTGTGAGAAAGTAAAAATTTTTAGGTTTTTTTTACCTTATATCATACTTGTGTAACACTTTTAAAATAAACTTTTCATCTCGGAGGTTACATGCATAACACTTTCGTACTGATAAATAGATATTGAAAGTACGCATGTAAATCCAAATAAAAATATTTCTAACGTCAATACTTTCGTGACGCAAGGAACTGGGTATTTGAAAACGCTAGAACAAAACGGTTTACCCCTCCCTCCAAAAGACGTAACGGCTATTTCCGCCCTCCATCAGCTCCCTCCTGGCCCACCAAGCGATATGCTGTATGAAGCTGCCTGGAGGGGAGGAATACGTTACTTTTCAACTGTGTATCTTAGCTTTTTTTTTTTTTTTAAATTAATTCTAAACTATTCTATTTGTCAAGTCACACCGATCAAACACAGGCTTCAGTTATTTTTATATTTAAAGTTAAATTAGGATTAAAGTTATTAAGTTCAATTGCAAATAAAGTATAAAAACAAGAGGCTATGGCTTTTAAAGTTACTGTGTTGGGTAAGGTTTTACTTAGCTTTCTAATCTTAGTATTATATTAAAATTAAGGAGGTGTGATAAGTCTTTATTCTTTTATTTTGGGTTTTCTCTATTTTTGTTGTGGGGAAAAAGGGGAGGACCCCCTGTAAAAAACCCCTGATGCACTGTTAATTATTTTAAGTTATCACTGGTTTTACACTGATTTTGTTGTAGGAGATTGTTGCACTGTTTTTCTTTTGCGGTTGTTCTCCTGTAGGAATCCTACCGAGCCTGCACAATAACGACCCGAGACAGCTTGGTGAATAGGTACTACTAGAGTTACTAATATTTCCAAGAATCGTTACTATTCGCCCATCCCTAGTGTGTGCCGTAAGTTTCTCAAGGACTGCCTTACGCACGCGATTGTTATCGCTCCGCATGCTCGGTTTTTCGACGGAAGATTCGCCTTCTTAGAAATACGAAGTAGCGAGCCTTCAGTTTTATTTTTCATTTTAACGTCACCTACCTAATGGCTAATACTTCATGCATGTAGACGTGCTTTTGACCAGAGTCGTACAAGCTCTGAGCAACATAAAAATATGCGAGAAAAAAATACAAAAACAGCAATCCACTTTCGTTTAAGAATAGGAAATCAATGCGAATAAGAATGGCTGGCCTTTTTTTTTTACAGCTGCCTCTACCGTCAGATTAATGAAGTATAGTAATTTTATTTGTGAATAAGTTATTTTTTTAATACACGTAATTTTGCCGCATTTGAACTAACACGATACGAACTTTCGGGTGCAAAACCGAACACAGTAAGTTAGAATTGGGAACCATCATTGGGAGTTAGAAGTTAGGTAGAATTGGTATAAAAATATATCCTTTTTTGGTTTAAAATGGCTATAATAAAAACGAAAAAAAAGTCTTAAATATACTTTGGTTCAAACTGTGCGAATAGTGCTATATTGTCGAAAATTTAATGTTTAAAAATACTTTATCGGCGCATCTACATGAGAAGTATTTTAGAACGAGATTATAATTGGTAAATTCTCATTCTAAAAACTAGAATTCTGCTGTGAGTGGGTATTGTGTTTTGCGTGCAGTGTCATTTTAAAAAGAAAAACTAAGCTTTAAAATTTAGTATGTGACGTTTACGAGTGAATTAGCAATTATAGACGTTACAAGTGCCAACAGTGATCTAACTTGCTAAACAGTGATACATGTAATGATAATGTATTTCAATCCTTTTCTCGTTTCTTTAAATAAACGAGTCGTGTATAAAATAATAACTAAAAAATAATAGAAACTTTAGTCTATAAACCTTATACAACCATACCCGGGATTGAAGCAACAGTCCTACCAGATTATTCCCACTTCACGCTCTTGCATTACGAGTGTGGGGTTTTCTCAGAGTCCTCCCGATCTCCTTTATTTTCTCTTTCTCTCTCTCTTTCTCTTTCTTTCTCTCTCTCTCTCTCTCTCTCTTTCTTTCTCTCTCTCTTTCTCTTTCTTTCTCTCTCTCTTTCTCTTTCTTTCTCTCTCTCTCTTTCTCTCTTTCTCTTTCTTTCTCTCTCTTTCTCTCTCTTTCTTTCTCTCTCTCTCTCTCTCTCTCTCTCCATATCATAGGCATCGCCTCCGACGACGAAAAGGACCGCAGGGTCAAGTATGCCCTAAGTCTACTTATATGCATAGTCTGTAATTTCCGAACCTGCTATTACGAGCCGGGGAATGGGTTTTCTCAGAGTGTTCGCATTTTTTTCTTCATCTTTAAAAATAGCGGCAAGGTGCGCTCTCACACTTGTAGATCTCCTCCTGGCAGTAGGAGCCATTGTAGCCGTCCTGGCAGTGGCACCGGTATGATAGCTGTTGCCAATGTCCTCACATGTACCGTTGTTGCACAGCTCCTTCTTGCTCATTGCGAGCGGGGGCAAATTGGTTGGTTTTCTTCGTCCTTAAAGATACGTACGTGTATATAGTATTTAAAACGAAATAACTTTTTTACCTTGCCTTGTACTACTGAATTCCTTCGTAAAGGGAAGTGACTCGGCTGGTCTGCCACTCTGGAGCCAGTCAATGCATGTAATTCAGTAGTCACGGCCGTGTGAACCCTGTTAGTTGATCACACACAATGTCGGACAGGGTGGGTGCGTTCCACGGCTAGCGATGCGGGTTGTGAGTGTTGGCTGTAACCTGAATTTGACGGTTTCATTCCGATCGGTTCGTAAGAAAATCCTCTGCTATCCTGCTGTACTAACCAAGGCTACCACGTCAGTTTTCAGACGCATGGTCTTGCCTAGCAACGGCTGATGCGATGTAAAGTGCTCGTCACTTGTGCAATACGTGTTGGTTGGTAGGTGTTTATAATATTTTCCTTTTTTATGTCTGCTGGCATCAGTGCTTCGCGACGGTAATTTTTTTTTGCCTAACATATTGTACAGCATCCGTTGCTCGCTCACTATGCATAGGTTGGTAGGTGTTTATAACTATTTTCTTTTGCATTTTTAAATAGCCAATCATCAGTATGTAGCAGTGTCGTCTCTTGGATGATCACTGTTTTAAATGCATGATGTTTAGGGGCAAACAAAGGAACACCGCTGGTAATTAGTGTACTGCTCTTGACATATTGTAGAATTTTTTCGAGGTTGGTCCTTGTGAATATAAGCTCTTTTTCCCATTGCATTCCAGCTCTTCACTAAAGTTTTCGTCGCAATAACACTGATACGGACTGTGGAACTATCGGGTATTATTTTGTTGAGTTCGCCAGAGCTTCTCCTTCCTGTGCCTGAGCCTCGAGGGTATAACAGGAGACACCATTCTGAGCTCTGATATTATGAGTGCACCTCAGGTTCAGGACTTCCAGGCATATAGTTGTCATTACAGGCATATTCACGTCAGGTATTATAACGTGGAGGTGCACTCAGCCAGGCCATTGTTCCAGAACATGTCTATTTGGAGCTTGAACAGAGCTCCTAATTGGGAGAAGTTGAATGCTCCCAATAGAAAGAGATCACGCCCTTTCCAATCGCAGTGGGTGGATGTTCTCCACCCGAGGGTGGTTCCACCTCGCCTGTCAACAGCATTATACAGAGTTGAATCTGCACATGCCACCTTGATGGGGCCGAAGGCTATCCTCCCTCTACGAAACCGCTTCGTAAACGAGCCCTCTCACTAGGCGGACCAGACCGTCAACCTTTCGTTAGTGAGCATAAACCCTTTGAAACTAGCACCTGTGGCGAGCCAGCACGCTTACGTTCCACGGCAGCTGCTACTGACTACCGGCACAGCAGGCCTAGCCCTCCAGGCAAACACCCACCTCCAGATCTCCTTCTAAGCAGAAGGATCAACCAATGCCACCCAGAGTCCGACCCGCGATCAGCACGGCCGAAGCCGGGGCTTTCACACTGATCCCCTGGGTACCCACAATTTTCAGACATGCACACTGAGTTTTCACCCAGAACAGCTTAGCTCCTCCAGGACGCCAGACAGTCCTTTCTTAGAAGTTCCGCCATCCCGAGCTCAGCCCGATGTGCCAAGTCAAGGCCTCGGCTGGGGGAGTGCAATTCGGTTCGCGGGTCTTCACCGCAGGGCGAAGAATATATACAGCAAGTGCAAGACTGCACATAACCTCGCCGTAACTGGTTGTCTGTGCACAGACAGGCCGTTACCGCCTTCAATCGTCCTCACTCCATTAGCCATGGTGTGGCCACCATGTTACCAGCCCAACCACGTGGAGGTGGAGATGGGCTTGAGCAGTGCTAGGCTATATATTCGCATCACTGCTCCATTAAGGAGTTTAGTTGGCAGCCTTCGCAGCAGCAGGGGAACACCCAATCATTAATGAGTGGGCCTCACCGGAGATCACCAGCAGGCACTCACCGGCACGCACACCAGCTCACTCTTACACTTACGCCGGTCACTACTGCTAGAGCTTTAGCTGGGGGATGGCAAGACNTGGGCGTAGTTAAAGCTATGTTAGCTGTGACTTTTCTATTACTATGACACAAACTAAAAAAAATAGAAATTATAATTTTATTACTGCATTCCTAAGGGCGTTTAAATTACTCAAAAGCAATGTTAAACATAGTCTTTTTGAGGTTATCAGGTCACTTGTTATAGTCCTGGACTTGTTTAGACACACTAGCTTTCTTGATACATCTATCATGTTGTCTGCAATCTCGAGCAGCGTTCCGAGCGCTCCCCCCTGTACCTGAGCCACAATGGTATAACAGGGGACCTTATTTCAGAGCATAGAATAGAGTGCACTTCGGCTTCAGGATTTCCAGGTAATATGTTGTCACGACAGATCACGCCAGGCATCATGACGTGGAAGTGCACTCAGCCAGGCATTTTATCCAGAACATGTCTATTGAGCTTGAACAGAGCTCATTAATTGAGAGCAGTTGAATGCACTCAATAGAAAGAGTATACGCCCTTTCCAATCGCAGTGGGTGGAGGTTCTCTACCCGAGGGCAGTTCCACCTCACCTGTCAACAGCAGAGTAAGGAGTTGAATCTGTACGTGCCACCTTGATAGGGCCGAGTGCTATCCCCACTCTACAAAACCCGCTTTGTAAAAGAGTCCTCTTACTAGGCGGACTAGACCGTCGATCTTTCGTTGATATGCATCAACCCTTCGAAACTCGGTCTGGGGCAGGCCAGCACGCTTGCGTTCCACGGCAGCTGCTACCGACTTTTTCCGGTACACCAGACTCTGCCCTCCAGGCAAACACACACCTCCAGATCTCCTTCTAAGCAGAAGGTTCAACCAATGCCACCCAGAGTCCGACCCGCGATCAGCACGGCCGAAGCCGGGGCTTTCACACTGATCCCCTGGGTACCCACAATTTTCAGACATGCACGCTTGAGTTTTCACCCAGGGAAGCCCAGCCCTTCCAGGACGCCAGACAGCCCCTTCATTAGAGCTCAGCCACCCCGAGATCACCCCTATTTGTCAAATCAAGCCTCAGCTGGGGGGTGTGCAATTCGGTTCGCGGGTTTTCACCGCAAGGTGAAGAATATATACAGCCACTGGAGACTGCACATAACCTCACCGTAACTGATTATCTGTGCACAGACAGGCCGTTACCGCCTTCAGTCGCCCTCACTCCGTTAGCCATGGTGTGGCCACCATGTTACCAGCCCTACCGCGAGGAGGTGGAGACGGACTTGAGCAGTGCTAGGCTATATATTCGCATCACTGCTCCATTAAGGAGTTGAGTCGGCAGCCTTCACAGCAGCAGGGGAACGCCCAATCATCAATGAGCGGGCCTCACCGGAGCTCACCGGCGCGGGCACTCAATCGACGTTGGCCGGAAAGAGTGCCACGCACAAGCTCACTCTTACACTTACGCCGGTCGCGTACTGCTAGAGCTTGAGCCGGGGGATGGGCAGACGAGAACTGACATTCCATTGGTCACGTCAGCTCAACCAGGTTGCCAGGACCTAGTTCCCCCCTTACACACGCAGACCGGAGCACCACAGTCTGGCTTTCAGGGCACCTGGTCCCTTCACCTTACACCCTTTACAGGCTGGTTGCCGGACCCACAGCCCAGCCCCAACCCGGCCCCTACAAGGGCCGGCCAGAAATAACAGAGTGGGAGGGGAAATTCGACATGGCCGACGTTAACAAGGAATGACAGAGCAGGAGGTTGCCGCATGACGTCATTCAAGATCCCCGCCAGCTTGTCCTCTTGTCCCCAGCCTCAGCAGGTGAACATACACTTTCCTACTACTAATAATTTTCAATAAATATATTTTATTTTAGCCTTAGAGGTTAACTTCCGATTGTGGTGGAATATACAAACTGTGTTTATTACTTACATGGCAATGTTTATTTAAAAAGGTAGTTGCGGGTTTGAAAATGGCTGAAAGGAAAAAGTAACTAGGCATCAAAAGTGCTCACTTTACCGTGAACAGCCCATAACAAGATTCAATGCAGGCTCCTATCGTAGTTTAGCTCGTGTCCGAGTAGCGAGTTTTAAAATACAGAAGTCTGAAAAAGTCGTTGGACGGCTCCAAAATTATATTTATATAGGCTGTTCGCGGTTTATTCACATTTAATCAATCAAACCTTTGAAAAATCACACCACACATGACGTGCTTGGTTTGTTTTTAGTAAATATGTCATGTAACAAAATGTTTTATACTTGTGCTAACATAGTAAAAATACCTTATTCTTTAGTAAATTTAACTTTTTCTTTATATTTTAACTATTATCTATAATATTTTAATTACAATTAATATTAATAAAACCAGCTAGGAAATAGGTGTGTCGGTAATGCCTAGTAAGAAATAGTTCTTATGCAAAATATTATTACACAGTGCGCACGAATGCGGTGTGCTGTCCCTTTGGTGCTATTTTCTATACTTGTTTACGTTTTGTTTGCATGAGGCGGAGGACTATCCTGGAAATAGAACTTTAGCAGGGCTTCAGAAAAGTTGGAAGTAACCGTGAATGGACTGTAGCTTGCGCGATATCTTGAAAATACCAATTCACTCGTCTGGGGGTGAAACGCGTTTTTCAAACACCCTGCAACATAGTTGAAGCGCCAGGCTCAGTTTTGCATCTCTACATTGTATTGTGCCAGCGCAGAAATTCGTGGAGTTCGTAATACGCGACCCGAAAGCATTTCTCGAGAATGAGCTATATAACCCACACCACAAAGCTTGTATACACTCGTAAACTAACTCTTCGAAATAACCGCCTGAAGGTGTCTGTTGTCCCAGCACGAAGTCACGTTTGGAGATTTCGCCAGCACTCCGGCCTTTAATGGCGTCGGAATGCGTGTTGGCCTCTACGTAACCGACACGATAGATGGGGTCGTTGAACTTGCAGGTGTGTTTGGGACAGTGCTTGAATCACCACTTGATATGCACCATACCATATCTTCGTAGTTAAAGGGCGTTCGAATTTTTTTTTTTTTTTTTTTGTAATTTTACTAAATATTGTTCAGCTCTGATATTTTTCTCGAATAGAAAAGTTTTACTTTTTATATATTTTAAATACTTTGATGTAAAATCCAAATTTTTTTTTCGGATTTGCTGCAGCCATAATAAATACCAAGAAGTGAAATTGAAATAAATTTACGTCAACTAATGTCGCGGACTACCGCTTGACACATGTTATCACCAAATAATATATATGTTCTGTTATCTGGTGATTACATGTATGTTACGCGGTAGCCCCTCGGCAATAGTTTACTTTGTAAATTTTTTTGTACAACTTAGTTTGTATTTGTTATTATAGCTGCAGCGAAACGGAAAAAAAAATCGGATTTGATATCAAATAATTCAAAAAAATATAAAGTGTAAAAAAATTTTATTCGAGGTAAATGGCATCACATACAATGCGTACAAGTTGAACAATACACCCAAGGGGTTTTCTTAGTAAATCATGTTATACACGCATGGTCATAAAGAAGTATTGCGACGGGGCCTTCGGAATACCTGATATACATTCCCGGAAAGCTGAATTCCTCCCAAATTAGATCTGTAACAGTAGGATATTATTAACACGCGATGAAAGCTAATGGGTTAAACTACAGATGTCACTTCTCACTTTTCTCCTTTTCCTTAAGTAAACTACACAGAAAATCCATAAAAAATGTTATCTTTTAAAAACGGTTTTTACTATTTTTTTAAAATATATATTAAATAGGATAAAAGTGAACATTGGCGGCTGTGGATGATTGTTTTGTACCTTTCCTGGGGGAAAAAAAGTCGTCAGAACAGTTATTTACGGAGAAACGCGTGTAGGCTCGAACTCTGATTCAATGGACGATATCTTCAACACAGTGTATCTTCTGGACTGTTGATGATCGGTAACCGTGTGGCAAAAGACCACGCCATGTACTCCATTGCCACCCGACAGTGGAACGCACTTAAGAACAGGATTGCCACGTGCTAAATAACGTATCATATAGAAGTGCATTGGAGTATAGTTATTCCTTGAATAAAACTAGGAGGCATGTATGAGAATTTGAAGGGTGTAATGCGAGAGGAATGTACTATATAAGTGTGTACTATTTTGTGTTCTGGTATAATACAAAGGGAGGTGTCTGGGACGCACGTCGTATGGAAGTACTGTATCTCGTTAAATAAAATACCAATGTTACATTAAATTTTGTACTTTAGATAATGTTTCTTTCTCTGTATGCTGTATATTAGTCTGAAGCAGTGTACTGTGAATAATAGTAATGCGTCACAACCTAGTGACAAAACTGTGGTCTCGACCCTGCTGCAATCAGTCTGAACTGTTGTGATTCGTGGGACTTGTTGGTTTTAAAGTGTTTTAACTTTTCCAAGTATATTGCACGTTCATTGTTAAAGTATTTTTGAATTACATTTTAGAATACAGCCCAGTTATGGTTTCTTCCAATTTTTCTGAAGCCCTGCTGAAGTTCTACTTTCAGGATATAATATATATAGATGTACACTACATACATAATTATATAAATACTAATAATAATATTGAGAGGGAGGTACATGCTACGAAATTTGGTGGTAAAAATTCATTGTCGTGACAGTGCCTGTTAGCTTAAAAAAATTAAATATAACTAAAAACTCTCATTTGAATTTTTTTGGGTGGTTATGAAACTCTAAACACTTATGGATAACATTTGAAATGTGCACGTTTGCGAAAACATAGCAAACGAAGTACTGATGAAACGTAATGCGATGTAATATGTGTAATATGACTTTAAATTTGTACGGACTTATTTCGAAAATTTTATCTTTTCCCTAAAGGGACACAAAGGGAACAGAGCTTTCAGTAATATCTAAAAACGGGATTGTCCCGTTCCGAATTGGATGTATGGCCCCATGTTGTATATTCATTTTTCCCGGCAACTTTACATCGTAACTTGATCGACTCCCGGACACTTGCCATTAGTTCAACGGCTATGTTAATTTCTCGCGCGGAGGCAAGATAACTGAATCGGCACGAAGAAATACAAAACAGGGCCTTCGCAAGTATACATTTTGCCTTGAAACGGCCAGAGATCCGCGCGGTCGGCCCGATGGGTCCGGTGAGTGGTAAGGGGGGGGGGTCCGGTGTTGGGTTATTTTGAAGACTGTGCGGTGTATGTAGCGTGTCGCTTTATTTATAACTTGAGAGAATGTGCGTTTGTCGCAGCTTGCAATAGCCCGGTACCTTCAGCACCTGTACGCACAATAGTGCAGGCAGGGTTCGAAGTAAAACTATTTGCTGAAGTTTTCTGTAGTACTTCCAATCTGTGCCTGGTGTGGAATCAAGTGCTCCACGAGCGAAGGGGGCCGCGGTGGTATTGCGGTTAGACTACTAGCTTCCTACCGAGGCGAGCCGTGTTCAGATTTTCGCATGTAGGAGTCGTGCCGGACGATACCGCTGGTCGGCGGGTTTTCTCGGAGATCTTCCATCTCCTCTGCCCTCTTCATCCCGGCGCTGCTCCATACTCATCTCGCTTCAACCTCGTCGGCTCTCAATCCGGCCCAAATCTCTTCACTCAAAGGACGACACAAAATTTTGCGGTACACTGATGGTCAGCGTATCTTAGTCGCTTGTGGAGAGTGGAGAGATTTGGTCTGCTCTTAACATCGAGGTATGTAGAGCTGATGAGGGTGAAGTGAGGTGAGTATGGAGCAGCGCCGGAAGTTCCCCGAGAAAACCCGCTAACCAGCGGCATCGTGCGGAGCGATTCCCACGTGCGAAAATCCGGGAGCGACCACGCCGGGAATCAAACCCCGGTTCGTCTAGGCGGGATACAAGTAGTCTAACCACTACACCACCGCGGCACCTTGTTGCCCGTGGTCTCGTGTAATATGCACGTGGTAGCGATTCGTGTCATCAGTCATCATGCATCATTACCTACTCTTTGGTGAGGGTAATCATTTTTCTTACGTGAGCCAGAGAAAAAATATGATGAAAGGTGGAATTCCGTGGTACTATCTCCACTCACCATCCCACAAGTTGATTCGCACACTGAGTATAGTCTGTTCACGATTAATTTAGATTTTTTGTACACCCTGCTTAGGATCTACAGCATTTCCAGTTCTCATTTTTGTATCCTTCAGCGATATGTAAAATTAACATTGCCATAGACCTGACCATTTATTCATGTGTCGTCCAAGTGAAGCTGCAGAGTTGTTAGACATGTATGTGTGTTGTTAAAGTGGAAATTGGTATCCTAATGTGCACAAAACAAGAACAGGTAACTTCAGTTGCGACAAATTTAAACGTCACACTCGCAGCACAACAGCAAGTGTTAAGAACTATTTTTATTAATTCGCTGCCAGCTTACCTATAGGCTGTTCACGGTAAAGTGAGCACTTTTGAGTTCCTAGGTACTTTTTTTCATTCAGCCATTTTTTATCGTTTCACCACATTTTAAAATAAATTTTGCCATGTAATTAATAAAAACTTTGTATATATTTCACCGGACTTAGAAGTTAACGTCTAAGGCTACAATAAAATATATTTATTGACTATTATTACAAATGAGAGGGCTTCGAAAAGTGTTAACTTTACCGTGAATAGCCTATAGGAAGGCTGTCGTCCGTCCATCAGTCGTCCGTCCGTCCGTCAGTCGTCCGTCCATCAGTCGTCCGTCCATCAGTCGTCCGTCCATCAGTCATCCGTCAATCAGTCATCCGTCTATGTTTCTGCGATTCACAACAGTCCTTCCTCTGTCAATCCTTCTGTGCGGCAAAATTTCAGTCTGCCAACTTAACATCGCGATCTTTCTTTAGTTGGAGATGTATTTTGGTTCGAAATAAATTTTAAAGAGGGAAATATTTTGGGGAAATAATTCATTAATGTGATGAGAATTTGTGCGTATTAACGTCTATGGGATGTTGTCAGAAGGCGGTGGCTCATCCGCCCGTCCATCCGTCAAACGTTGAAGTTTGGTAAATATTTGACGGATGAACGGCTAGAAAAAAAGTGCCCTGCGATTGGTTGAAGATCACGTGACCGCCGGATGCGACTGAGGGTTGTGAGTCCAGCTGAAGGACAGTGCATTGCCAGTGTGTACTGTAGCATATTAGTCCACTCAAATTATAGTTTTAGGCCAAACTAATTCTTTTGAAGTTGAAAATTGGTACAAATGCTTTAAATAATTTCCAAATGTGCCAAAAGTTCACGTGGATCCATTGTGAGCTTTCGCCATCATCTTGAAAAAAAGTCGTCTAAAAGTATTTTCTGGCAGGTTTTTCTGTTCTTACTGGTCCACGTTCACTCTTACCTTAAGAATGATTATGAACGAAATTATAGAGCGAAAAAATATACTTAAAATGAGTCTTTAACAGCTGGCCAAAGGAGATCGGTAACACGACATTTGTTTCTTCTCGATTTCGGTTTTGCGATTTCGCCACTGATTTTGTCACCAAAAATGAAGTTTTATTATTGTATGTAAAATTTAAACAATGTAAGTTATAAAACGTTTGCGTTACATTACATATTTAGGAAATAACCAAACACGCCATACATGGGATGATTTTTCAAGAAATTGATAAAGTATAAGTAAAAGTTCCATTTAACCAAAAATAAGATATTCTTACGCGTCGCTGCTTTGCATCGCGCGAGCGAGCGATGATTGTGTGGAGGAGAGAATTGTAATATGACACGCTGGTGGCCTTTACAAAGGCCAGCTTACAAATGCCAGCTGCCGCGATAAGCCTTTTGCGGCTCGCACGCTCCTGACCTTCAGCAGATTAAATTTCTGGTTTTATTCTGAAATATTGTTCTGATTTAATGACCTATTTTCTCTCAGCGTGACTCGGGGTGCGGGGAATGTTCCAGATCTTGAATACTGATACTATAAAAGCGCCAGGCCTCTAATCCGGGAGTTTTTTTTTTATGATAGTCGGGATTCTGGGCGATAGTGCGAACTTCAGTGACAGACGACGAACCAGACGAGCAACGAGTGGCGACGGAAGTGACCAGCGGGAGTAAAATCTGCGACTGCGAGCATCGGCGCAGTGAAGAGTGCGACTGGCAGGCGGGACTAGTGAGCTGGATGCGTGATTGTAAGACATTTCAAATTATGGCAACGGACAGATTGAGCATGTGTTAATGATGAGTGCGAGTTAATGGACTAAAACCGGAGACATTGAGAATGATTTTAAGGAGAGTTCAGATGTACATTAAATTTTGCGTTCACTGAGAAATATAAAGAGCTATGGTGGAGACAGATTATTGCTGTAAATAATAGCTGTGTGAAGAAATTAAAATCATACTTAGTTCTTTTATTTGTATTAAGACTTCCATCCGTCACGAATTCGGGTACGTCCCTCAGGCGTCTTGTAACAATACTTTTATGTAAACTGAAGCATAAAACGCTTTAAATCGCAAAGCAAAGAAATGGAAGATCATACGGCAGATGTAAATGCATAAATCAATGAGTGTGTTTGAGGCAGGCAGAGTACTCGACTGCCTGTCGCTATCCCCACCCAGGGCCAACAACATAGTGGCAAAGAATTGCGCCCACCGGGTGAAAGCTTGTAGCATTCGCCCCCTACATCCCCTTCCCACTGCTTCCCGATTTTCTCCTCGCGTGGTGAGACGGACCACGGTCTTGGCTCAGACACTCACAGATGAGGGCGAGTGATCGAGTGAGTGATGGTTTTGTGTGGTGCTTCTATTACAGGGTCCCCACGCTCCTTGAGTGAGTGAAGATATTTGGGCGTCTCTTAACAACGAGGTCTTGAGAGCCGATGAGAGCGAAACGATGTGAGAGTGGAGCAGCGCCTTAACGAAGGGGTGGGGGAAACGAGAGATCCTTGAGAAAACCCGCCGACCAGCGGCATCGTCCGGCACGACTCCTACATGCGAAAATCTGGGTGTGACCCCGCCGGGAATCGAACCCGGCTCGCGTATGTGGGAGACGAGTAGTCTAACCACTACACCACCCCGACCCCCATGCTCATTGATAGGCATTTGCTCCTTAAAAGTGTATGATAAAAATTTTCAAGCCCATCAAAAACGCTTGATTTTTATAGTATTTATTTTCGTTACATGGTGTTTATTCCTGGAAAATTAAATTGCTGTGCGGTCGTTACATGCACGGGAAAATTTATGATATGTACAAATTGTTACTATTGGAACTTTGTGCCATTTACTTGGTGTACGATTATTATCTGAAGTTGTCGCCATACCTAATAAACTTCCTCATTAGGCATTCCGTGTGGTTCTCTCACGACATTTCTATTCATTTTGGTTACTGAAAGTGCCTAATTATAAATCAAAAGCATGGTGTTCACTTTGGTGTAAAATTTCTGACATAGGTAGCCTGGGAGAAGCTGCTTGAAATTCCTTGAAAAGTATTTAAAAATAAGGAACCTTAAAGGTTTCGCCTGCCTCCATCGTGTTTCTCATTTTTTGGCAGAGAAGCGCGGGAACTACTGTCACGCGCTAAAATAACTACGTGCAGGGCTCTGAACTAACTTTCAGTGTTCTCGTAGTGCTGCGTGCACTTATGAGACTTTCCGCGGTAATACTATAATTTTATTGATAACAAGTCTGTAGCAAAGTTCAGCACAGGCTCATGTCGTAGTTTGACTCGTGTCCGGCTGGTATGTTTTAAGATATAGCAGTCGTAAGTAGTTTTTAACTGTTAATAAGGGTTACGAAATAATGTTACATGCTGAATCCCTCACTAGACGCAAGCTCCATGCGGTGAACCGTGTAATTGNGGGGGGGGGTCGGCCTTCTTCGACCCTCCCCTCTTCCTAGGTGGCGGTCTGCCCCGTCACTCGCACGGTAACCGGGGGAATTATTGTTGACAGTGGCCCACTTGTCTGGCATCATAGCCCCTCCTACTCCCTCTTGCTGGAGAAGCCGACGAGTTTAGATGATGAGCAAGAATATTCTAGGAACTAGGATCCTCGGCGCAACGTACAATTTAGAGAAATTTCTGGGCGATGGCCTACGACCTTATAAATATTGCAGCCGTCTGACTGAGTGGTGTGGGCGAAGTTGAGTGCGGATAGGGACATCGGCGAAGAGGACGAACGACGACGGGAGATTGCGAGACGACGGCGGACGAGGCGTGTTTGTGGCGTGAACGGACGTGAAGGCTACTGTGTATAATGGCTCTCAGGGAACGCTAGAACATTGCGGACTGGTATGATCTGGACTAAACTTTGGTGGGACTGAAAGAACATATGATACGGACTTTATTGTAAATATTGCAACAGTCAAATATGGACATATAATTTATAAAATAATTGAATATGTTTTGATACATTGTCTATTGGGACTGATTCCTAATTATTTAATTACATTAATTTCTTTGAGATAATTGTAATTTGTATTGATTGAATTCATTAGTTGTAAACATCAAGTGGTATCAATTTATTGTAAGAATTTGGGTCAAGAGAAATTTGTTTGTAGTTGATGTAAATAACATTAGGAAATTATAATTAACTCTTAAATTTAATTAAGAAGTTCATTCTTTAACGAACCTGGTTCAGCCCACTGACTTTGAGAAAATTGTAACTATAATAGTTACAGCATGCGTGGTAACTAAAGTACCATTCAGTCAGTCCTCGTCTGGAGTATGATGTATTTTCGTGGTTCAACATACTGAAAAGTGTGTGTGTGTGTGTGTGTGTGGGNGAAACCCTTAAGAGTTGGAAATATATATTGTCATCTTTTTTTTTTTTTTTTTTTAAGTTTGTCGTTTATAAACTTTTTTTGTGCTGTGTAAATTCATTGTAGTTAAATCATATATTTTGTCTCCTTAGAAGTTTAGCCAAACTTTGATATGCGAGTTATTTTTAACAGATACGTAGACTAATTTCTTGTGCGGTCTGGCAATAACCATGACAAGGTTAAAACAATTACGGGTGTAACTAAATTACGAGGTGGTTTCAGGACGTGGAACGCCAACTTTCACATTTCCGGTGCTTGGACATTTGTGTCTCCTTTCAGGCAAACAGCCTTTTTTTTTCCCTGTAGTCCCCCATGTCATTCCATGTATTTTGTCAGTATACGGATGTTGTACACTATTATTCTGTTTATTGACGCTGTGTTCTCTTCTGCAAATTAGCCTCGTCCTGCTCCGTATCATGTTGCGTTTAGACTATGCTACTTCCGGTATCCGGCCTGATTTCTGCTGTGCAAGTGATTACCTTCCTTATATATATATATATACATATATATATATACATATATATACATATACATATATATATACATATACATATATATATACATATACATATATATATATATATATACATATACATATATATATATATACATATACATATATATATACATATATATATATACATATATATATATACATATACATATACATACAGGATGATTCACGAGGAGTTACCGCCACTCACAGGGCTTATTCCCTACATCATTTGGAGAAAAATGTCATACATGTGGACCGGCCCTATTCCCAATATTTACAGAGTAATTAGAAACATTTGAATAATAACGAATAAAATGAAAACCCTTTCAGAAGTAAATACAGAGATGTATTAGCAGACCGTATTGTTTACAGTTGAGCATCACAATTGCGTCTGGCAAGCTTACAAAAGCTGTTCAAAAATGTTTCAGNATATATATACATATATATACATATACATACAGGATGATTCACGAGGAGTTACCGCCACTCACAGGGCTTATTCCCTACATCATTTGGAGAAAAATGTCATACATGTGGACCGGCCCTATTCCCAATATTTACAGAGTAATTAGAAATATTTGAATAATAACGAATAAAATGAAAACCCTTTCAGAAGTAAATACAGAGATGTATTAGCAGACCGTATTGCTTACAGTTGAGCATCACAATTGCGTCTAACAAGCTTACAAAAGCTGTTCAAAAATGTTTCCGTCTACTTCCGTACACTTGGCCGCACGCTTATGAACCACACGTGTTGCTCTACGTGGCTGCACGCGGCTGTCTTTGATTTCTGTAGCAGCATGCATAATACGCGCAAGTAGCTCCTCACGTGTTTGTGCAGTCCTTCCTTCATCCATCCCCATACGCAATAATCTAGGCATTTCCAATTTGTCTAATTACTCTGTAAATATTGGGAATAGGACACACATTTATGACGCAGTTTGCTTTAAATGATGTAAGGAATAAACCCCGTGAGTGGCGGTTAACTCCGCGTGAACCAACCTGTATAGTGTAAAACAAAATCAACGACCGTGGAACGTGTACTTACGTGGCAAATTGTTTGTGACCGGGATGTGGTTCGTGAAACCGGAAAGCCCCTGAGGCACCGTGCTTCTGAGAAGCGTCCCTGTAGAGGAAAAGTTTTGTTCCTAATTTCCCCGTGGAATGCTGCTGGCGGTTGGCCAGGTCCAGTTAGCACCGATGGCAGGTGTGTGCCATTCATCTCGACAGCCTGCGGTGCCGCAAGAAAATGAGCGCTGACATGTTGCCTGAGTAGTGCATAGTCATTGTCGTAGGCGCCTGCGCGGTTTTCTAATCCTAGTAGAATAGTTCTCGTATGGCTGACTGCATGGTAGTAGGCAGGAACGAAAACCTAGGCCTTGGGGAGGGGTGTCCGTCCGGTTCCGGGTTAAGTTAAACCCCACGTCCCTCCCTTCCACTACGGAAATGTGAACAACACGTTTAAAAATAATTATCGGTACAAAGAGAAATTAGGTAAACAAAATAGCATAAAGAGTAAAAATAAGTAAAATAAAAAATACAGGTGACTAAATCTTTTGTTGTTCCGCTAAAAAAAAATTAAAATTATAGGTGCTTCTTTCCCAATAGAGAAACCCCCCCCTTTTTTTTATCAATTAAATTCTGCCTACGTCACCGGTTAGTAGCTATCTGTGTACCTCGATGTCGTAGTTGCAGAAAATTGTTGGGGGTTCCGCCCATCTTTCGTGACGTCAGCGTTCGACCTAAATATTTTTCAAACTCGGGGTTGGTAGTATGTGAAGAGGGGTAATTTTTTTTTTCATGTAAGAAACCTTAAGAATTACTACATCATGTTGTACTGTACATTTTAACTATGCACGTGTAAGCAGATCTTCAGAGAAACTGACAATATGGTATAGGCTGTACACAGTTATTCTTTTGAAAGCCCTGCATAGGATCTACTTTTACTTGTCTTTTTGTATCTGCCATGTGTAAAATCAATGTTGTCGTGGGCCTGGTCACTTTATAGATGCGTCTTCCAGGTAAAACAGTGTAATTTATAAGAATGTAAAATGTGTTGTTGAAATGCATACTCTGTGACTTCGGTGGTCATTAATATAAACATCACGCAATACAACGTTAAGAGATGAAAAATAATTTTATTTATTTGTTATCAACTTAACAAGGAGCCTGCATACTGTGTGTAATGACCTAGTTATATGTAGTTACGAGCAGTAATTTTATTTCAAAGGTTTATTCCAAAAGTTATTCCAAAACTTTATCGTGAACAGCTTATATGATGGGTGCCTTGAAGTGTGTGTAGTTATACTATATCTTCTGCTGAGGATCATCTGCTATTTTTGTAACCTATAGTATGTTACTACATTCATGTTACTGTAAATGAAACACCAGTAGTTTGGCATCTTAAAAGAGCAGTGGCATAGTAGGGAATATCTTGGAAATGGAATGGAGAAGGGGCTATTTTCGAACATTTCTTAGGGCGAGTGAGTGAAGAGATTTGGGTGGCTATTAACAGCGAGATCTTGAGAGCCGATGAGGGTGATTGAGAGGCGAGTATGGAGCAGCGCCGGAGTGAAAAGGCGGGGGGAAACGGGAGATCCCCGAGAAATCGTCCGGCACGATTTCCACATGCGAAAGTCCGGGAGTGACCCGGCCAGGGATTGAACCCGGTTCGCCTTGGTGAGAGGCGAGCAGGTTTAACCGGCTCAGCCACCGCGACCCCGACCCCGACCTCGTGCGTGAATATCTCATTTCCAAAAGCGACGTCAGGTACGAAATTCCATCAACAACACAGTATTTACACATTTCTGGAACCATCTTTGCACTTCATCTGATGTCTTGTCATCTGCCAGCAGCGGAGATGCAGCAGTCAGCAAGTAATTTTCCCGCTGCAGCCGGTGCTCGAACGCTGCGTTGCAGCGAAGCGGTGAATGGCATACAGCGTAAATCGCAGCTGCAGCTGTTCGCCCGCTGAACGCGCCCATAGTTTGTAGCAAACCATTTTGTGTATGCATTTTTAGTAAGGGTAATGTTGAAAAAAATCTACCAGATAGATTCAACGCTACATGCAAAGAGGTTGAAGAGGGGAACGGACAATTGCTCAGTCTCGCATTTCAGGAAGCCACATTTTTGCTCAATTTCCCATCAAGCAATGGTTTATTCCTACACATAATTAATAACTGAAGCAATAAATTTTCGTTTTGCGATTGTGTCACAGTAATCGCTCGATGTTAAGAAGTTTTAAGATTTCCGGGAATGGCTTCACAAAATTGTCAATTTCGTGTAATTGAAAATCGAAATCGACCAATTTGAAACTCCAGAATAAATTGTGCTGAAATTTATTTTTTCCCCTGTGAAATACGTGACAAATTTCTCTGAATCCATTTGGTAGACGTCTTCGTAATAAAGCGATACTCCAAGTGGATATAAACGGTTTCCTCCTTCGCCAAAAACAAGTGCGGATATTGAGCGCCATGCAACTTTTAACAAGCGCGAAGAAGTAAATATTTTACCTCTCATTGTTCCCCAGAGGACTACAGATTGATGTTTGTGGTCCATCTTCAACAGTCCAAAATTTATTATAAGGGTTTTTACAAAAATAATGTAACTGATTACTCCTTAATTACGTACAGCAGTTGCACTGCGTTTGTATTCGACTAGACATTTAAAAATTTCCAACTGTAAATGTTAAAGGCCGTTTTCTAACCAGCCAGTTCTAAGGAACCGATCTAGGTTCGGGTGACAGTATTGAACTCGATGGCAGCGATTTCTTTCAAACGTAGCCTCGTCAATAGCATTTAATTTAATGGACTTGGTATGGTATTTGTTCCTAAAAATGAAAAAAAGAAATTAGCTGCAAAGTTAGTTGATAAATAGGTCCATGCACTGTTTCGTGTAGTTTGTAACTCATTAATTTGATAAAAGTTGTTTGAATCTGGCGTATGGCTGCAGTTGAAAAAAAAAACAGTATTGTTAGTTTATGTTATGGTATTAATTGCGTTTCGTTCAGTGAAATTATTGTACATTGTTTAGCTGTTTCTGCATGTTTTGTATAAAGTTGCTGTTTTTTTTATATAACCGACAATCGTTTTTACGTCAAAAACTTTGTTTCTTATGCTAATGGCTGAAATACGTAGTTAACTAATATAATGCATCATTACGTATAAATGTGTAATAATGATTTTAAGGCTAAGCAGACTTTTAGAAACATCAGTACGTACTAATGGGGTCCTCAGATTTTTATTGCCCTGGGCTTTCCTAAATTAGCCTTGGCCATAGTATATAATAATACGTACGGTGTCTTGACGCGGTGTTGTCAAAATATATGCTGACATATTTTGTGATTCGTATCGATTGTAAAAACCGCCAAATGTGTGTTGTCTCGCTGCAGTCGTGATATTTCCGCAACTGTTTTGTTTGGCCGTCAAGAGACCGCGCGACAGTCGAGCTAACAGACAGCGTTATCTGGACTTTTTTAATAGTTGCTTCATCACGACGGGTGTCTCTGAAGACTGCGACCAGTAGCTAGCGCTGCGGGCGAGAGTTTTAGTAACTACCGCCAGCCGGTGGCTCAGCTGAGCGTGTTGGAGACTACTATTTGCGAGTAGTGTTCAAGACAGGGACCCAGCCTATTGTCGGTCTCATATAAGTTGGCGAGATTTTGGCAGTCAGTGAGTGGTAACTTGACGTATACGAAACAAACAAAATGCCATTTACAAAATCCTGCATCAGCTGATGCACGAACGAACAAAAGTTAAAATTACGTTGGCTATTCTGAGTGCACTGCCGACGCACATCAGACAAGCAGAAAATACGCGATAAGAAAGAGTTTCTAGATAAATTAATACATTTTATTTTACGAGGTCACAAAACAATTGTTAGCGTTACAAACTAAACTACGTGATAATGTAGTAATGTATGGGTGTTCAAAATGAAATGCACAATAAAACTATCCCTATCCAAATTTAACACAACTTGAAAAACCTTTTTCAGTTCGTATCATCCCTCTCCAACCATGCTTTCCAGACGTGCTTGATATTAATTCCAAAAGCATATAGAAATATTGTATAATATTGTGGAATTATTTTTTCTAATAATTTGATGAAAATATTTCAAATTCGTGTTGTTCCGAGCCAGTAATCGAACAACAGTCAACTTTTAAAAAGACTGTATCTATTGAGCAATGGAAACAGCTCTCACCTCGCTCTGTCATGGCGTGCGCGCCATATATCTGTTTTTTTTTTATCGAAGCATTACCAGCCAGAGAAGAAAGTTTCAATGTTAACAGATTTACTTACAGTTACTAATAGTTATATTTTTCCGCGAGCTCTGCATGATTTTTAAAGTAACATATATTTCGTGTACAGCGATTTTGAGTACTAGTAATTTCTATTCGGCCAGTAATCATTCGTCTGCGTAAATTATACGCCATATTGTTCTCGCGAAAAACTATTTCCTTGTTTCCGTGTTAACAAAGAAAGTGGGACACGCGTGAATAGTTTTTAAGCAATTCTAACGTTATTCCAAGTCACATATTTCCAACTCGAATATATTAGTTATAACGTCCAAAGTGTGATAATAGCTACAACTACCGTCTCGCAAATGTTAACCCAAATTCACTGTCTGGGACAAATTAAAAAAAGTTAGCAAATATTTAATATTTTGCAACGTTTTATATATTTACTTTTATAACCTATTAATTTTTTTAGACAGATGTCAGTCTAAAACATTTTAAAATTTCTTTAGCATTACAGTACAATGAGAAGTGGATTAGCTGACAGCGTGTTGATAAAAAATACAGCCTCCACTTGACGCACCAGCTGGTGGCGAAATTATACATAAACGATATTTATATTGGTATTTATAAAAGTATACGATATATTGAAAGAAAAATATCGATTCTCGGTACTTCGTAATTCGATATTTTATGTATTAAAAGACTTAAATTTCTTGGAACATTACATATTATGGATACGAGGCATTGCAGAAAGATATGGCGCCTGTTTTTGGTGCATGTTGCCAAAGTAAAGATATTAATTTTTTAAATTAAATTTTCGCATTCAAAACGGAGCTAATTAAAAGAACATTTTAAAAATATTTTTATCGATACCTGGAAAAAGATATTGATTTCGATAAAATATCGTTGGAAATATATCGACGATTTATATCTATATATCGATGATATAATATGATCATTTCGATATATCATGTTGTTTTTTCAGCATCCCTAATCATTATTATGCGCAGGGTTCTGAACTGGCGTGCAGTGTTCTCGTCGTGCTGCGTGTACCTGTGGGACATTCAGTGACTGCCCTATCATTGTATTGGTGGAAAGTCTGCAGCGAGCTTCAAAGCAGGCCCCGTAAGTACTTTTGTACATACCCTGGCTCCTGACTCAGATGTCTTGAGATCCGGTGTTTCGAAAAAAGACGTGTTTAGGTATGTTGGAATGCTCCGAAACTGTGTTTCTAACGCGCGTGGTGTCTTGAGAAAGTAATCGACAGGCATATTCTGAAGTGTGTGTTCTTTTCGTAGATCAGCACATTGGACGCACGTTAAATAGTTTCGTTAAAAAGTCTGGATTTCAAACACACGGCAAAGTAGTCCAATGCCAGGAAGACGGGCCCCTTAACACTCGGCTTCACCTCCTTTGCAGAAATTTTTCGTTTTCGTGTCATAATTTCGGATTCAGAGTAATTACTGTCATGAAGATTATAGAAAATTTACATTTTACGAGTTTATAAATATTTCTTTGTTTAATTATCATTGTGTGTTAGCTGCTAGTTAAGGCAAAAAAAATGACGCTGGTGAATAGCTGTTTATGCCAACTTTGTGAAGACATTCTTTGTCACAGCGATTAATTTCTCTCGATCTAGTTCGTACATTTAATTATGACAAGAAAATTAGCGGACACTGAAAAGTGAGTTTTCACAGTTCATCCAAACAACGGGCAATTTAAATATTATGAAATAAAATCTGTGACAAGCTATTAAATGTTAATGTGGTTTTAAGAAGAAATAGCAAAGTGTTGCCCTGAAACGAAGGTCATAACCCGAAGCGGAACGAGGATGGACTTTGTAATAAGGACGATAATTACAGTTGAAATACATTAAAAAATATTGCTCTCGCTGTGAAATAGAAAGAGTAATAGTGGAGATGGATAATTTAATGTTGTAAATAATAGCTTTGTGAATCAATTAGAAATCAAATTTAGTTCTTTTATTTTTAATAAGACCTTAATAAATTGATTAACATTTTGTGAGTTGCAAGTACGAGGCGGGGTGTCGTGATGACACGTGATTTGAAAATGCGAGGTGGTGTTCTTGCAGGGTCAGTTCTGTACTAACTCTATCGTCAGTTTCCCAAAGAATATGATATCCTGGTGCAGTCCGGTTATAGAAACTTACGGGACAACCAAATATCGTCACTTTTTGGAGGATAATTGCATAACTGAGATTGGCAGAGTTCTTTTCTGATTTATAAAATTATATTTGGTTTTATTTTTTTGCAACTTCATGTGAGGGATTTAATCCCCACCACCCTTATGCACGGCCCTGCCTGGCGTCATATACAACATAGATTATTATTTTCACTTCCATATATAAAAGCTTGGAAACTAGTTGCCAGAAAATTTCCATGACCTACTAAAAGAAAAAAAAAAATGTTGCAAATTTTGAATGTGGTTAACATTTTGTGTATTTAAAGGACACGCGAAATTACAACTTAAGTTACTATGTTGTATGAAAGGCAACCAACTTTTAAGTTTTACCTCGATGCATTTATTTTGCCAACAAGAATCGCTACGAACATATTTCGAAATCTTCTATACAAACGCAGTTTTTTTTCTGGCCGTACATGACCCGTATGCTTTTTAGCGATCCTGGGAATGCGTGTGATTCCCAGAAACAGGAAAAGAAAAAAAAGGGGGTGGGGAAGAAGACTCTTGTATTGCCAGTGCGGGGTAAAGCCACATTTGTGTTCTATACAATCTAATCACGTTCAACATGAGTTTATAGGTTTTAACCCAAAATAAATGAAACTTATAGTTTACTGCTATCCCGCCCCCCTTCTCTCTGCCCGTTTAACTTTGAGCGCACATGTGACAGCAATAATCAAAATATAATTTTTCAAAGGGTTTTTTTCTTTTGTAATTATTTCTTATTTATTATGCACCTGCAGTAACTTTGCGGGTTGCGTAGTCACGAAACCGGAAATAAGAATAAGTTACGGGAGAAAATTAGGCTCCAGTCCTTTGTTTGGTAGAAAGCTTGTGTTCGGCCATGAGACGTGGTTGGCCTTGTCCAGTTCTTCTGTGTCGGGAGTTTTTGTCGGGCATCAACGCGAAAGGAAGCTTGTACGCTTGAGTAATCGCTCTATGCTGTCGAATTTTTAAGTCTTATTTTTTGTTCAGTGCTAAATAGGCGTAAAGGAATCGCCCCTGTGACTGCCGCTTTATGGGGGCGTTGGTAACACTGCAGGGAAAATGAGGTTACGACGAATTTCGGTTTTCAATGATACTCGCACGTGCATGGGGTTGACGTGAAAAATAAATGAGTAGATGTTGGGACATAAAATGGATAATAAACCCGTTAATCGAAGTGTTCGATTCGTTAAAGCCAGCGTAGGAGAAAAAAAAATGACGCTGGTGAATAGCTGTTTATGCCAACTTTGTGAAGACATTCTTTGTCACAGCGATTAATTTCTCTCGATCTAGTTCGTACATTTAATTATGACAAGAAAATTAGCGGACACTGAAAAGTGAGTTTTCACAGTTCATCCAAACAACGGGCAATTTCAATATTATGAAATAAAATCTGTGACAAGCTATTAAATGTTAATGTGGTTTTAAGAAGAAATAGCAAAGTGTTGCCCTGAAACGAAGGTCATAACCCGAAGCGGAACGAGGATGGACTTTGTAAGCTTGGGCATACAGTGCAGTGATGTAGGTTAGAGCTGTGTTAGAGTTCACTGCTACTTCAATCCCCATCGTGGTCATTTCATCATGTTGTATATTTCCCTGTATCTCCTGGATCCCTTTGTTTTTTTCAAATAGCTTTTATAGCCCCATTGTTAAAGCCAATAAAAGTATTACATTATTTAACAACCAGCTGTGCAACTTTTTTACGATTTTGTAAAGAGAAATGCTGTCTGGGGAAAAAGTGTTAATGAAATGTAATCACCTCCGATTAAACAGGTTTTCATAATGTTGCCAGGGTTTGTTTTCAAAACAACAGTGCCTAACACATGGCGGAAAGGAACGATCATCGTGACTTTTAATAATAATAAGAGTGGAGAAATTTGTGCGGCTCTTAACATCGAGGTCTTGAGAGCCGATGCGGGTGAAGTAAGGTGAGTATAGAGCAGCGCCAGGATGAAAGGGGGAGGGAAACGGGAGATCCCGGAGATAACCCGCCGGCCAGTGGCATCGTCCGGCACGATTCCCACGTGCGAAAATCCGGGAGCGGCCCTGCTGAGAATCGAACCTGGTTCGCCTAGGTGGGAGACGAGTAGTCTGACCACTACACCACCGCGGCCCCTGATTTCTTAANATATAGCCTTTGCGTGGTTTTTCGAAGCTGCGTTCGCACCCTGATTTGAAATAAGTAACACCAACACATTGAAGTCGTGGCATTTAGGCGAATTCGAACACAGCGTACGTAATAAAATTTGCGTGTGAGTATTAATCTCATTCCAGTTGTACAGTCGTTTACAGCAAAACAAATTCTCGTATTATGAAGTCCTGCTTTAGGTTTAAAGAAATAAACAATTATATACAGCGTGTGAAGTAAACTGTGCAGTATTTACTTTGAAAAATAAATATTAAAATACAAAGGCAATTTTCATCACACGACCTTGAGCTGCCGTACTAGTTGCGCGACTCAATGAGCTGACGTCTGGGGTCTCCGATGGTCGTAATGCAGAAGACATTTTCAGAGTGCGACGAGGACAGGACAAGTTTGGGGGAGGGGGGGGTGATAAATCCTCATAACGACTCGTTTTTGAGCGTCGAGTCGTTTTGTCTCAAAGTACTGCCGAGTCTTACGCCTAAAACAGTAGTGCCACAACGCAAAAAAAAAAACCTAATTTCGAGATGATAACGTTTGAAAGTTTTAATTGGCAGCAGTAAGCACACTTTTTTTTTTTTTTTTTTGTATTTTAATGCCCTAGTTTGTTATAGAGAATGTAGTACTCTAACGTGTATGAGGACAAATACTATAGGTTTGTGAAATGCAATTTCACTGTTGGGTAATTTGATGTATCAGAGTACAAATGCTAAAATCACCACATTACTTACCCTGGCACTAACTATTATAACATTAAAGTGTTGGACGTCTTTGAGTACTTTTAATTCGAAATGCACGTGGCTTATAACGAAACGGTTTTAACGAAGTAAAACTGCAACGTCTGAGAACGTTGCACTCTTGGACTATTGAGCTGCCGCCTGCAATTTCTGGCAGATAATATACAACAGAACCGTAATAGACCAGTGTTTTCTACTGCAGCGCCTACAAAAATGGAACACGGACACATCTGAAATAGCAATGGTCTGAAAGGATAGATGCGACAGTGGCGGTCTTTCACTAGGTAGAAGACCATTCTCAGACATGAAAAAATAAGTGCAACTCGAAATCGATTATTTCTGACTTGTGGCGGTATTTCTGAAAGCGCGCGATATAAATTCGATAGTCCCACACCTGCTTGTATAACCATGCGATGTAGAATTGGAACACTTGACTTTCAGTGGTCGTCCACCTGGCGATTGATCTGCGTTGCAGCATGTTAAAAAATACTATTTTTATTTTACGAAACTGTTAAAGTTGTCCCAGTATATTTACCTACGAAAAGTACCCAGACGAGTACCGAATGGAATTTTCAAAATGTCACGCGTGCTAAGTATATTATTTTAGAGCACCCTAACATCTTTAAATGTTTTTTTTTCCCGGAAAGCTGTGTTTTAAAACATATTGCCCGGATGTGAGCGAAACTACAATATTGAACGTTGGTGCAGACTTCCCACCAATAAAATGATAATGCCCATAGGCGCACACAACACGAGAATACTACTCGCCCTTTCAAAGTCTTGCGCGTAGCTGAGATATCGCACCTAAGAGGGCGTGTTGCACGAGTCAACACTAACCAGATATATCGACATTTACAGGTTTTTGGAAGTGAATGTAGGAAAATTACGAAACTGTAATCCTAGATAATAATTTACTCTAACTTTGGGAGAAAATATTTTGCTAGTGTGATGCATTACTGCCGAGCTATTTCGTACGCCGTAAATGTGCACTTTTCAGTACGGCGTAAGATATGGCGCTAAAGAAATGTGTCTGTAAGCTTTTTTTTTGAGGGACGAAGTGGCCAGAAACTATTATTTAAGGTCGCCCTTTCTTGATTCTTTCTTTACCGACTTCCAGAAACCTTTAAACTACAATTAACGTGTTCGGAGTTAACTTATGCACCGCGCCCCTTACCGCTTCCTTGCTTCTGAGCCTCGAACTCGAAAATAGTTCCAGGTAGGCGGGCGTCTTAAATAAGAACCGCGCTTGCGCAGTGGTCGTTCCACTTGGCTTGTACGACGGCGAACTAGGTTCGATTCCTTGCGAGTCGCTCCCGGATTTCTGCGCATGCGGCGGAACGTGGCGCCGTTGCCAGGTAGGTTTCTCGCGGGTGAACAGAGCTTAGACAAGAGTTCGGTTACCTTCACAATGCGCTTTATGCGCAGGGGAACTTGTTAAGTTTCTTCGCCGCGGGCGCATTAATGCACTGCCTGCGTCATTCTACGTCCGGTCAATCTGGCACGTCAACTGCATGTGGCCTGGAGCACAAATGTTTCGTGCGCNCTGCCTGCGTCATTCTACGTCCGGTCAATCTGGCACGTCAACTGCATGTGGCCTGGAGCACAAATGTTTCGTGCGCGGACGTCACGTCGACGTGATATGCTGGCGGGAACATACCGCAAGATCGCTTAGAATGCCAGATGATCTTAAAAGTTACCATTACAGGCTGTTTACTATTATTTAGGCACTTTTGAAAACGTTTGAAAAATGTCATTGTTCCTACCAGCATATATTTTAACCGGAACATTTATAGTCATACGCCCAGGAAAGTAGCTCCATGTATTAACGTAGAATTGAAATTGTTAGGGAAATATATTTGTGAATACTGAAGCGATTTATTTAACTTTCTGTTTTTAATACACACAAATGTAAGAATTAGTCAATTTGTAAAATATTTATTTTTCTAATAATTTCTTACATATATGTGCATTACAAAAGAACATAAAACAAAACAAATCACTCAACATTCACAAATGTTTACCTCGTACTTTTAATTGTACGTTAATACGTGGAACTACTTTTCCTCCGTCGTTGCCAAATTTAGCCGATAAATGTGCCCGTTTAAATATATGAAGGTTGGGGGCAGTGATATTTCTCAAAGGTTGGTATCGAAAGTGNTAGCCGATAAATGTGCCCGTTTAAATATATGAAGGTTGGGGGCAGTGATATTTCTCAAAGGTTGGTATCGAAAGTGGTTGAATAATCGCGAACAGCCTTATAGTTCCTACATTGATGCAGGGAACGGAACACGACCTCGGTGCGATACTCTCGCGCGGCCGAGTAAGTTGTACGAACCGCTGTCCTCCCGGGGCCGCAGTGCTGCCGCGCTCTGATTAACCGCCGCCGAATGCGGGTACCGCGAGTTACCGGGCGTCGCGACGCTGGCGTCTTTCCAGGGCGCCGTCTGCCCTATTTACCCCGCGAACGTCGCTCTTACGTAACCACCGCGCGCCGCCTGCGTCTAAAAGACCGCGACGATTCTCACGTTTGNTGTTGAATAATCGCGAACAGCCTTATAGTTCCTGCATTGATGCAGGGAACGGAACACGACCTCGGTGCGATACTCTCGCGCGGCCGAGTAAGTTGTACGAACCGCTGTCCTCCCGGGGCCGCAGTGCTGCCGCGCTCTGATTAACCGCCGCCGAATGCGGGTACCGCGAGTTACCGGGCGTCGCGACGCTGGCGTCTTTCCAGGGCGCCGTCTGCCCTATTTACCCCGCGAACGTCGCTCTTACGTAACCACCGCGCGCCGCCTGCGTCTAAAAGACCGCGACGATTCTCACGTTAGTCGCCTCTCGTTTCGCATGAGAACTCGCGTTAGAGCGAATTCAGCGAGTGATTCGCATTTCGCCGAATTCGCGTTTCGCCATGCGTAGGCACCTTGTGACTGCCTGTAGTCAAACTTTTCTGAAGCCCTGGCAAAATTTCTACGTCCAGGATATATTCCTCCTCACGCAAGCAAACCTTAACAGAGTCTAGAAAATTACACCAAAGGGACGAAGCACCTCGTACGTACGCACTCGGTGTAATATTTTGCACAATAAGTATTTCTTCCCAGGCATTACCAACACACACACATTTTCTCACTGTTTTTATAAGTATTAATTATAATTAAAATATAATTTATGAATAAAATATATATAAAATTTTAAACTAACCAAAAATAAGGTAATTGTATATTATTTTATGCTAACAAAAGTATAAAACGTTTATGGTAACAACATAATTAGAAAACAGCCAAACACGTCATACATAGGGTGATTTTTGAAAGGTTTGATTCAAAAAGTGTGAAGAAACCGCGAGTAGACTGTACTAAAGCCTGTTCACGATAAAGTGAACACTTTTGAAACCAACCTTTGAAAAATGTCACTCCCTACCTGCATACATTTTAACGAGCGCACTGAGTGCCATTCCCAGTAAAGTTGGTAACGAAGGAGGGAAAGTAGTTCCATGTCTTAATGTTGAATTAAAAGTGTTGGGTAAACGTTTTTGAAAACTGAAATAATTTTGTCTTGCTTTCTTTTTTTCTTAATAAATGCAAGTATAGGCGTTGTCAGATTTTAAAAAAATCTACTTCTCTTATAATTTCACAGTTTCATTTGACCAATGTATGAATAAAGTGATCAGGCCATGGCAATGTTAATTTTACATATGGTGGAAGAATACACAATTTTCATACACAAGTGCTCATTTTACCGTGAACAGCCTAGTTAGTTTTACATGGGAAGGAAAAAATAGTCACACAGTCGCCCCAAAAAGTATTGGCATACGCACATTTTTGATGCTGGTTATGAAGACAGCCGTGCATATCAGTCAACATCATCTGTAATTGCTGACGTACTTAACATAAAAATAATCAACATGGGTTGCCTGTCCATAACAAAAGCATACACACGTCTCCTATATAAAACAAAAGTATTGGCACACGTAATAAAAAAAACGCCGTTCGCTAGTAAGCGCATTTTATTAGTCAGTGTGCATTTATAACAGTCGACAAGCGTAAATGGCGAATCCACAATTGCATAATTATTTTATAAAGTTATGGTATTTTGGGTACTGTTAATTAGTTATTCAGAGTAATTCCTCAGACAGGACTGTGTAATATTCATTTATAAAATAAATTTGTGCCCGCGGTTAGGATTACAGACGGTGTAGGCGGGGCTTAGAGGGTCCGCCTCTGGTTGGCTCCCAGAGGGGTGTCCTCTCGGGTATCCTCGGGTCAACCCGAGCGGCGAGGAGGTAGCAGTGGTCGCCAGGACTACGCAGACTGGAGTTGAGGGGTGCAGGCCTTCGATAGGCCTGTACGTATTGCTTTGTTGACCTCTGGACGCGAGTGCCGAACACTCACTGAAGGCCCAGTGTGGGGAGGCTTGCGCGAAGCAATTGAACGATCGGAAACAAATTAGGAAACCTGCGCGATAATTCCTTGCGGGCACTTAAAAATAACTGTCGTGATTTTTTTTAATTTTTGTAATGTCCTCGTTAGATTCCTCATCACTCTCCCTGAGCTACCTGGCGCTGTGTAATTCACAGTGATTGCAATGCTACAAGAATTTGTGATGTTCGACGAGTTAACACAGTTTGCAGAAGCCGTGGCATAACAATTTTCCTTTAGCAGTAAGAGAAAAGTACGACGATACGGACGTAGTTTAATCTGCGCGCTTTCGTCGCGTGTAATGAAGTCCCACTGTTACTGGTCTAGTCTGCACAGTACATCATCACGGCGAGATCACTGCACGCGTTGCGCGTAGGAGCGACGAGGTGCTAGGGGTGCGTGTTAGTGTCGCCCCTATCGCTCCTTCGCTCCTTCGCTTCTTGACCTTGAACGCGTAGCTACGTACTCCTCCGCCGGCTCGGTGGCTAATACACTGGCTTCATACCAAGGTCGAGGTAATATTCCCACGGTTTCTAGCTGTGTCACACCCGATTGTCTCATGCCAGGAACGTGACGGACGCCGTCGGCTGGTAGGTTTTCTCGAGATGCTCCCTTTTCACCTCGTCCTTGCATTTAGTCGCCGCTACGTATTACTTCACTCCTTTCGTATCAGTATTGTAAAGCCGGTCACCTATTAGTATAAACAAATCGTAGAACAGTCACGAACAAGAAAATCTAATTGGAAACTTGTAGATTGGTTTATATCTGGGTCTAACTCGCCAATCGAAGCATTATTGGAAAATATATGAATTTTGTTTCTCGGACCTAAAGACTATCTAACGAAGTTAAGCTGCAAGTTATTCGATGGAGAGAGACTGGACTAACGGATGAATCTATGCTCGCGTGTTTTTATCAGTTTTCTCTGCGGTTTGGAAGAGTTCTGCAGTCCATTGAAACGGCGTCACGTGTCTAACAGTTTTTTTTGTACACCGGGTGTACTGCCGCAAAGAGAAGGTTATTTTATCGCACACGTCAGTATTTGGATATCCACGTAGTCACATATGTTCATAAATTAAATAGAGTCAAAACTCGCGTTTTTTCGTATGAAAATCGAGATGTCTGTGTTGAGGACACGACAGTGGGTTTTACGTGAATACGTTTGCGTTAGCTAGTAATATATATATATATTTTTTTTAAATATTGGAATGAAATGAAAGTAACGAAATTGATACCTAGCGTCGATGACTTACCTCTGTAGGTCTACGCGAGATCTTTCGTGTGGCACGAAAATCAACACACCAACACATTGTCGTCGTGAGATATACTGCGCGGAAATTTCCACCCAGAATTACCGCCGTTTACCACCCACGCCTCGCGCATGCGCGTATCGTACTCGTATACCCAATCGAACGAGACCAAATTTATTTCACTCGTAGTGTGAGAATGGGCCACACGGCAAACGTTTCATCGCCATTTCCAACCTGGCACCTTGCGTGCCGGTCTCATTTTAAAGACGTGTTTACGTTGAAAGACAACAGAAGGCTTAGATGTCTAAATATATTTCCTACCACGTTGACTTTTCGCTGGTAATTTTTGTTTTGCTTTGTGTATTTTTTTTTTTTATGTACTACAGCGCTGCGCACTTGTACCGGTTAATTTTGAAAATCTCTCTGTCCGCCCACGACGNAGAGGTGATAAATATACCGCTTGAATTTCTTCTAATTTCATGTATTTCACTTCAGTACGGAAGTATTGTGGGAACGACAAACACAATATCGGCACCCACTAAACGTGTGGATATAAGATTAATAATGTGGTTTTGATGAAAATATAATGATTATTGGCTTGTACGTGGTTAAGGGTTCTGACTGACAAGAACGACGAACGGAGCATAGAGCTTCAGAAACAAAGCGGCTTGATTAAAAACATATGTGCTTTAAAAATGTCCACTTAAAAATAGCATTTAAAAAACATTTCACATCAGACAACCAGTTTCAAATTTTCTATTTCAATTTGTGGTGTGTATTTTTTGGAGAGTGAAAATGTCCGAGAAAAGAGTTTTCGCAATAATTTTTTTAAGTACGAAAATACCCCTGCGGGATATTAAAAATTAACGAGGGACATGTAGCACAATTATCGTTTTATTATTACACCATTAAAATAATAGGGTGGTGACCGCTGAGAATCTCTAGAGGTGAGTCGCTGACGAAAGGACTGCACGCCATAGCACAGTGTCTTGCGCATAGAGGCGGTTAGGCTTGTGATCAGAGTACTTGTGTCGACCCTTATAGCCATCCCGCGAGTTTAGCCCTCGGATACACACTCTTACCTGCACACACCCAGAGAACGCAACAGTGACGAGAATAAAACCGAACGCACGTTTAATTGTGCTTCGGCAAGCTGGGCCATTGGAAACCGGCACTGCAACGTACCGGAGAGGTGTGGTTCGTGAATTGTCACGTGTTGAAATAAACTTCGTTCATTAATGTGGACCGTAACGCTTAACCTTTGCATCCGCATAATAGAACGCCCTAGCAATGGCCATAAGATAAAACTCGCCGTGCTTGCAACTCTTGCAGCTGTAAGAGTTCTCGTTGTCTGTCATATGCAATTTTCCTTTTAATGTAACACATTAAAAATTCATGATACGCACTACCATAATACGACAAATAAAACTACTACTGTTTTCCGCTATCGCTACCACTTAGCTACACTCTGTTTTTGTTAAGAGGCTAGTATCCTTGCCATCGTAGTGTTTTTTTTTTTGNCTATCGCTACCACTTAGCTACACTCTGTTTTTGTTAAGAGGCTAGTATCCTTGCCATCGTAGTGTTTTTTTTTTTGCAGATTCTCGTAATGCAAATATATGACTAGACATAAAGTACAAAGTTAGGCATGCCATCAAGGANTTTTTTGCAGATTCTCGTAATGCAAATATATGACTAGACATAAAGTACAAAGTTAGGCATGCCATCAAGGACTACTTAAAGATTTTTTTTAAATTTTAATGGATTTAATTACATCTNTTTTTTTTTTTGCAGATTCTCGTAATGCAAATATATGACTAGACATAAAGTACAAAGTTAGGCATGCCATCAAGGACTACAAAAGATTTTTTTTAAATTTTAATGGATTTAATTACATTTTTATTTTCCCATGTAGGATTGACATTATTAAATAATGGGGTAATATTTGATTACGGCTACAGATGTAAAACTAATCATGCAAAAAATAAGTAGGGTTTCAAAATAACTGCCAAGATGTTCCCCATGCCTTGATTAGCTTGGTTTTTTTTTCAAATATCAACTCCTAAAATTAAGTTATGGAGGAAAATACGTAAATGCAAGATGAGATAAGGCTACTTCCTCCATAATATTGGTAACAAGCGCCTCTAGATTCCTGCTATTTGTGCTTCTATTTATAACTCACATTGTTATTTGTTTTACTTGTATACCTTTTACAAATAACGACGTAGTAAAATGTAATTCTAGACTACTTTAAGTGTAGTTGAAAATTTGCAATTTCCTCTTTTCTTTCTGCTGAGCAATGGTGCAATTCTCAGTTGGTACTGCGTTATTTTCTCTCGGGGTAGGGGAAGTGGTACTGTAAACCGACACGGGCCNTGTTTTACTTGTATACCTTTTACAAATAACGACGTAGTAAAATGTAATTCTAGACTACTTTAAGTGTAGTTGAAAAATTGCAATTTCCTCTTTTCTTTCTGCTGAGCAATGGTGCAATTCTCAGTTGGTATTGCGTTATTTTCTCTCGGGGTAGGGGAAGTGGTACTGTAAACCGACACGGGCCAAGCTAAGCGACAGGCAGTACTTTTCTGGCTGCCAAGCACGGCCTAAGAGGCCACGTTATGTAAAGCTGCAGCGATGTCGGTCAAGGCCCTCGCCAACGCAGACAACTGCTCCCGGTCGATACCCGCTGCCGCTTCCCGTTGTCCGAAGGTCGATCGATCGACTCTCGAGTTATTGGATGCTGTAATTTCGTTGATAGCCCACGGTATCTAATCGGGTGGTGTTATTGTATGGCGCTGTCTCCCTCCCACGACACAGTGGTTTTATCGTTGGCACGTTGTACCCGGCGGATAGCGCCGGGCACCTGTTCTTTAAATGAGGCGATCCGCCAATTGAAACAATGTTTGCCATCAGCGATACAGTCGGCCACAAACCGAGATAGGTAGCACCACTATTTAGACATAGCGAGGATATTGTTTATGGTCAACTTTTATTATGTGCATTTGGGCACAATGTTAAATATTGTTTTGTACTGTACTTACGGGGGAAAAATAATTCGTGTAACATTACATAAACAGTAACATACGTACCTCGCTATCACATGCTGAAATAGCTTACCCAAGTAATACACATGCCGTAATCTAAACTCTAAACTGTGGAAGGACGTAATGGCAGGGGTTAAGGGGGGAGTGTATAATAACATAATGATATATGTACTATATATATGTACTATATATATAATATATATATATAATATATATATATGGCTAGAGTAAATTCTCTCTAACATGGGAACTTAGAGAATCAGTCTTTTAAAATGAAACATGCGAGTTACTGCATTGCATGGATTCTTTCCAATGATGTTAGAATTTATGTATAAAATAACTGTGATATGCCAAATAATTATTAAAAATAAGATGTGTTGGTTGGTGGTTATTGAAACAATTGTTTCTTTTTGTTTTATTACCGAGCGAAGTCGCGCAGTGGTAAACCTTTGGACTCCCATTCTGGAGGACTTGTATTCGAATCCTGGTCCGATTATATTGATTTAGGTTTTTCATGGTTCCCGAAATCACTTCAGGCAAGAGCTGGGATGGTTCCTTATTGCACGTCATGACCGATTCCTTCCCCATTTCTGCTTCTCTGTGCTACTTGCCACTTCTCTAAAAAGACATTAGTACCAGTATTAGTATTAATATTATCAGCAATATTAGTATCAGTGGCAGTAACGGTAGCAATAGGCGATGCTATACGTTTATAATTATACCGAGTGTTCACGAACAAATGATAATTAACACCAGAGTGGGGTATATAAGTACAAATGGAGCATATTTAATCGAGGAACCAATAGTGTAACGNAAATGATAATTAACACCAGAGTGGGGTATATAAGTACAAATGGAGCATATTTAATCGAGGAACCAATAGTGTAACGTCCATAGTTAACCTGCTAATGTCAGTGGCAATGTGCAGGGGCGGGTATGCAACCTCGTGTACGTGCCATTGTAACCAGCCAGCCTGTGTGCAGGTCTGCGTGTCTGATAACACCGCTCAGTACCGCACGGCCGCAGTCTCGGAGGTGCTACGTATCTACAGTTCCTGCAGGACGTGTTANCTGATAACACCGCTCAGTACCGCACGGCCGCAGTCTCGGAGGTGCTACGTATCTACAGTTCCTGCAGGACGTGTTACCGGAACACTCTGAGGAAGTTCCTTTAGATGCTCGTGAGGCGACGTGGTTTCAGCAGGACCGGGATCCGCCTCATTTCGCCATTGCGGTTCGCCGACACCTCGAGATGCACTTCCCTGAACCGATGGATAGGTAGGGTTAGGCCCCACAGCATGGCCACCGCGCTTACCTGACATCACACCACCTGACTTCAGACTGTGGGGCCCACATCAAACCGATGGCGTATGCCACACCACTTGACACGAGGGGTGAGCTCATTACGCCGGAAACCTTTGCACATGCGCGTCGCAACATGCTTCAGCGCTGCACCGCCTGTGTGGACGATGGTGGCGGACAGTTTTAACAGACTCTGAACTGAGACATCGAACATACACTCTGTACTCATGCCTTCAGCCCAAATGTGCAAGTAGTGTTATTTCATTGCACTGCCTGTAGCCTAGCTATTGTGATTGCCTACCCGCCCTTGCACATTGCAACTGCCATTAGCGGGTTAACTATGGACGTTCGACTATTGGTTCCTCGATTAAATATGCTCCATTTGTACTTATCTACCTCACTATGGCATTTATCATAAATTGTTCGAACATCCGGTATAATATCAGATGATCGGTGCATACGCACATGGCATTAGCTCCGTGGAAATGTTTATTTTTACGCATGGCTGAAAGATATGCAATGGGCTGTGCGGAGAAACTAAGCTGTGCTTTCAGATATGTATAAAAATAACCGTAAACAAGCCATAGGAAGAGTTGTTTGACTGCCACATAGTTTTCTCAATTTACATGAAATAATTAATATGAAGTTGTAACGTTGGCCGCTACAGTTACAGCCGGCTATAAGTTGCCGACTTGCACTCGACTAGCTCAAGATGGTAGTACACGAGACTCTGTAAAATGGACGCCAATTATATATTAAATAAAATCAAGTTCCGGTGTATTTGTTCTATTCTTTTATTTACTAGTTAGGTGACACAGTTCAGATACAAGTGCATAACAGCGCCACAGTCGTTTACGAATTATTACGTTTCTTAAAAACTGGCCCTAAGAAATACGGTGACCTCCCACACCAGCGTAGAAATAATGTAGTAAGGTTTAGTGTGCCGGTGTGGGGGTTAGTGTCACGCCCGACGCGGCCTAGGCGAGCAGACAACTGCTCGGTATCAACTGAACTGAGTGGCGACTGACTTCCAACTGTCTTGAATGGCGATAGGCTTCCAACTGACCTGAAGGGCGACAGGCACAAGTGTACTTGTGTTGCCTATCACCCCCCTGTACTAAGATAAGGGCCTGGCGTGGGCTGCCGCGCACCCTCTTCCTTTGTTATCGAAACTGCGTCGTGTAAAACTGTNGGTATCAACTGAACTGAGTGGCGACTGACTTCCAACTGTCTTGAATGGCGATAGGCTTCCAACTGACCTGAAGGGCGACAGGCACAAGTGTACTTGTGTTGCCTATCACCCCCCTGTNTTCCAACTGACCTGAAGGGTGACAGGCACAAGTGTACTTGTGTTGCCTATCACCCCCCTCTACTAAGATAAGGGCCTGGCGTGGGCTGCCGCGCACCCTCTTCCTTTGTTATCGAAACTGCGTCGTGTAAAACTGTCGACGCAGTCTGAAAAAAGCTAATCTAATGTTGACACTACTGAAACTGAAAACTATGACCTTCGAAACTAAACCGGACGCCTGATAAACGTTAAACGGCAAACGTCTGCCGGAAGAACAAACTATCACGGTAAAACGAACCACCACTGCTTTAATTTTGAAACCAGATAAAAATAGTATGAAGCTAAGGAAAAACGAACGAAAATGAAACACGTGTCCCGAAAATTAAGAATACTGCATCATTACAAAGTATTACTGCAGATTTAGCACATAAGGCTACTTCATGTACAGGCTTTCACATAAACGATGTTGTCTATCGCGCGACGAGAAGCGAAAATTGCTTTTGAAACTGCCGGAAGGTAACCACGAGATTTTAGGAATTACGTAATCCACGCATTTCTGTCCACATTTAGCCGAAATGTCCATCCCGCAAGCCTTCGCGAGCGTAATGTAATCGCAGGAAGTAAGTTGTACGCAAACAGTAAACATTTGAAGGCTCTTCCAAGGTAGTTTCTAGCTGACGTTTGATTACTGCTACAAGATGCTGGTTAAGTAGTCCTTGAGTACAGGAAGGAGCTTTCTGAAGTCAACACGTGAATTACGCGCTGTGCCGAAGGTCAGTTTTGAGCTGCGCAGATTGTCGGCATTTTCCTCTGCAGTTCCNCAACACGTGAATTACGCGCTGTGCCGAAGGTCAGTTTTGAGCTGCGCAGATTGTCGGCATTTTCCTCTGCAGTTCCGTGGCGACGTGTCACGCTTTTTACAACTACAGGAAAAGCACTGGATCGTTCCAGCAAAGTTAAAGCGCGCTTCCAGGAAGCCACTTGTTGTGGAATGGTTGTGTTGTATTCATGACGAACCGACTTCTCGGAAGTGAAAGCTGAAAAAATCCACCACCTCATTACTCCGATTTCTACGGATTATGGATTCCGCGTAATTTTAGTTTTTGCTATGTAAAGTGCTTAAATCATCATCATATTCGCCACAAGTTGAGTGTATTGTGTATTAATGTTTTATTTAACTATACGCTGCAAGAGCGAAGTTCATTGTGCAAATCGGTATTTTAATAGTTAAGTTTCAAATTTGTTTTATTACGTCGCATATTATAACCTAAGAGAAATATGTAGTACCCTTAGTATTGAGCAGCCGTAATTTCGAACGATAATTACTTTCTTATAAATACAATTACACGAAACTCGCGTATAGGGCCGTGTTTTCAAACTCTGCAGGCGGCAATAATTGAGGTGCTTGCAAGTACGGAAAATTTAGTATAATTAGCCTGTTTTCTCATACAGGCCATTGTATGTCTTCCGGAAAGGTTTGGATGAAAACAGCCACACGTTAAATGAAAAATTATTATTGTGGGTGTACGCCATTGCCGGCCTATGACGCCAAGAAAACCCAGGCGATAACACGAAAACAAGTCAATACTTATATCAGTTAACAGACACTATAAAATAACTAATAAAAAATCCACAAGGAAATTTTTATATCTGTTGACGACTAAAACNTATCAGTTAACAGACACTATAAAATAACTAATAAAAAATCCACAAGGAAATTTTTATATCTGTTGACGACTAAAACTTGTTTTCAGGTCATTATCTGGGGTTTCCATGAAGATACAGATAGCCCTGCACACTGGCGAAACTTTTTCCAGTTACCCGTTCCTCCCAGCGAAATGTGTGTTCGACTTAAACATTGCAGTTTGTTGCAGAATATATACATTAATGCTTCTGTATGCTGTTTAAATCGAATGCGAATAAAACTGAATTTCAGTGCACAACAATTTATTTTTTGTAACTAAATACAACTGAAATTAATAAACTGAGTAAGTGAAATGGAAAGGAGTGCACAATTTTTCTTTGGGAGGACGTGAGACAGATTAACTCCTAATACGTCATTTGGAGTACACAAGATCTTGGAAGCCAACATAGAGAACTTAAAGGGGCAATGCTAGATAGTTGTTTTTGCCAATTTTGTCNTATCAGTTAACAGACACTATAAAATAACTAATAAAAAATCCACAAGGAAATTTTTATATCTGTTGACGACTAAAATTTGTTTTCAGGTCATTATCTGGGGTTTCCATGAAGATACAGATAGCCCTGCACACTGGCGAAACTTTTTCCAGTTACCCGTTCCTCCCAGCGAAATGTGTGTTCGACTTAAACATTGCAGTTTGTTGCAGAATAAATACATTAATGCTTCTGTATGCTGTTTAAATCGAATGCGAATAAAACTGAATTTCAGTGCACAACAATTTATTTTTTGTAACTAAATACAACTGAAATTAATAAACTGAATAAGTGAAATGGAAAGGAGTGCACAATTTTTCTTTGGGAGGACGTGAGACAGATTAACTCCTAATACGTCATTTGTAGTACACAAGATCTTGGAAGCCAACATAGAGAACTTAAAGGGGCAATGCTAGATAGTTGTTTTTGCCAACTTTGTCNAGTACACAAGATCTTGGAAGCCAACATAGAGAACTTAAAGGGGCAATGCTAGATAGTTGTTTTTGCCAACTTTGTCAGCAACTACTTTGCCATTTTGATGTGTTTATATTCCATAATGTATTGTACCGGATTGGCATTTAAAAATCGCCGGCATCTGAAATAGATCGATAGAAATAAATTAATCTGGTAAAATATTTGCTCACGAATGCGTTTTCTTCGTTTTTCTATCGCGGCTTCCATAAAACTGCTAAATTTGGCTAACTTCTAAAGAGTCGATTATGTCCCACGCATTCTTACGAAATCGCAAATAGTAAGATGTCATGATACATTGCCACGTTAGCCATTTCATTCCTCAGCCATGGACTAGACTAGAATAGACACAGTCGCTTGCATTGTGACTCATGCGACAGCTATGGAGGCCACACGAATCACAATAGAAAAACGCTATCAGCGCTTCCGGTCCCGCGCCTGGGGAAGGACGTTCCGAGTTGACCGCAGTGCAATCTGCTTCCACGTTCCCCCAGAATAACATCTGCGAGATAGAGCAGCTCCGCTTGTGTTCTCTGGCGACGAGGCGTGCGCGGGCAAGGTTTGATTCGCAATAATCTGTCGCACCCGGCAGCCGTTCGTCTGCCCGGTCTATCGTTTTCGTCCATCAGTTGAAAGCCATTCACAACCACCAGGTCGTCCGTCGGGTCTTCCGCACGGCAAAACTTCTGCGTGAGAACTGAACATCGCGATCTTTCTTTCGTTGGAGGTATGTTTTGGTTGGAAATACATTTTCAAGAGAGAAACATTTTTGAAAAATTAGTTTTTTTTTACCAAATAGAAATATATACTAATTTTTTTTACATTAAAATTTTTTTAATTTATTACTAAAAATAAATAAACACAGATCCACCGCCTTGCGTTTTATTTCTAAGTGCGTATTGCCATCTAAGGAATTTGATCAGAAGACTGTGGTTCATCCGTTAGTTTGGTAAATATTTGACGGATGGACGGATACAAAAACAAATTGCCCTGCGATTGGTTGAAGATCATGTGACCGACCGACTGTCGGATGCAACGGACTATTGTGAGTCCAGTGGTTTGATCGTGCAGTGCGTGCACCCACACGCATACATACACGCACGAGAGGAGTGTGTACCGACGTGGAGAATTGGTATGCACTTAAAGTTATATTTTCAAGTTGTCTGTTAGAAAACATAGGCTGGTCACAGTTAATTGAGCACTTTTGAAACCAACCTTTGCAAAATGTAACTGCCTCTACCTGCATGTATTTTAATGAGCACAGTGACATGTGCCCAGTTAAGTTGGTAACGACGGATGCAAAGTAGTTTCTTGTTTTAACGTTGAATCAGAATGTTAGTTTTGAACATTTTTGAATTAACATAGGATACGTTTTATATTTTATACTTTTGTCTAGGGAAAGTTTATGCTATTATGAGGAAAGAACAGAAGTTAATTATGAAGACTGAATAGATATTTAATATGATTATTTATCTCAAACTCCAGTTTAAGGAACGAAAAATCCTATACCNATTATGAAGACTGAATAGATATTTAATATGATTATTTATCTCAAACTCCAGTTTAAGGAACGAAAAATCCTATACCCAAGTACGAAGGAAAATATAAAACAACACTTGCTACTATTACATGTACGAATTACTTGCACAAAAAAACTAATTAGCCCTCATAATTTTTTAAAAATGAATAGTAATATGTTGCAGAACAACTGTGCGGCACTGGTCCCCTTTGCTTTCTAACCTACCTTAAAGCTAAGAGGAGAGTCGAAGGTCCTGGGTAAGGTTGGGACTTATGTAAGTCTCAGGGCTGAGACTCGTACGCCTAGGCAAACAGCATTATCCAGTGCGATATAGCCTAAACTATAAGAGAGTATTTAATTATTCATCTCAGACATTACTCACCCTCAAATTAGCGATGCGATGCGCCTTACTGTCGGAGTAACAAGAGCTGGTAAGATTTCGCACGTTTAAGTTTTCTAGACTTTGCAGAACTTCTGCTTCCGGGTCTATTTGGACCCATTTCACAACATAACATGTAAGATAAGCAGCTGTACTTGTCCACCAAACGGTTCACAAATATGCTTCCTGGTTTAAAAAAAAACTCTGTAAGAATTTTACTGTAAACTGAGCACTTTTGAAAGCCCTGCTTAAGATCTAATTGTATGCATATTGTGTATTCTTCCACTATATGCAAAATTAACATTGTCATGTGCATCATCTCTTTATTCGTGCGTCTGTCAAGGGTAACTGTTAAAATATTAGAAAAGCAAGCATTTTACCATTTTTATTCTTACACTTATATGAAACTTATTTAAGAAAAATAGAAAGTAAAAAAAAAATAATTTAGTTATCACAAATGTTTACTTAACACATTTAATTTAACGTTTAAGATATGGAACTACTTTCCCTCTGTCTTTGCCAACTTTACTGGGCGCAAAGGTTGATTTTACCATGAGCAGCCTTTAACATTATAGTTCCAATCTCCTGCTACATCAAAGGTGCTATGATATTCNAAGGTTGATTTTACCATGAGCAGCCTTTAACATTATAGTTCCAATCTCCTGCTACATCAAAGGTGCTATGATATTCTCCTGGCGGCCATATCCTATACTGAGGTGTTTTCAAGAATCAGTTATAGGTTGAAGAGGAAAAGACCAGAGTGGTATTAGTAGACTTGGGACCAGCATAATCATCCGCGCGCCAGGCCTACTCACACCACGCTGCACTCCGCCCGACAGCTCAGGCATGCAGCACCATGCACTTGTGTAACAACATTTTATCAGTTCAGAACCGACTGCGCATTGTATGCATACACAAATGGTTTCAGTTATAACCATGCCCTTATAAATACTTTATCTTAAAACATTTTTCTAGCACTTATAACAAAATTAACAAAATATCTGTTTTGAAACCCTCCAAAACATAACTACTGCAAACAGTAATTTTTAAGCGTTCTTTAATTAGCTCTAGTAAAAAAAAAANTTGAAACCCTCCAAAACATAACTACTGCAAACAGTAATTTTTAAGCGTTCTTTAATTAGCTCTAGTAAAAAAAAACTGTTTTAGTTGGGACTATGCTAACATCTTACTGAATACATCTCTTACAGCACTATGATCGTTTTAANAAAAAAAAACTGTTTTAGTTGGGACTATGCTAACATCTTACTGAATACATCTCTTACAGCACTATGATCGTTTTAAATAAGAAATGTAAGGTTCCATTTGTTCAGCTCTAAACCTTTTCCAGAAATGCAAATAATCAACTTTTGTTTTTGTTGTAAATAATAAATTAAAAGTTTATTAGGTGAATTAATCGTATGAATCATATCATAAATGTGCTNTTTTGTTTTTGTTGTAAATAATAAATTAAAAGTTTATTAGGTGAATTAATCGTATGAATCATATCATAAATGTGCCAAGAATCATTTAATACAATAAACATTTTGATTTCCGAATGTCCTTAAAGAAACAAACAAGTCTCATAACGCAGTTACTTAGCTTGGTACACGAGTAGACACTTTCAACTTATATGGCAATTTAAATGGTCTTTTTCAGGGCGAGTTGGTTTACGATCACGTGTGACTTTGCTGATTTAATTATTGATAAAGTTTTGTTTTTCTATGGGGAGACACGTCTACAAAAGTTTAAAAAAAGTAAAGAAAATCTAATCCTATGCCTATTTTTACACATACGCCGATCACGCCGCCGAACTAGAACAGTCAANAAAAAAGTAAAGAAAATCTAATCCTATGCCTATTTTTACACATACGCCGATCACGCCGCCGAACTAGAACAGTCAATCAGAAACAGTTCTCTACCGCGCGAGTCATGCCAGAATGTTTGGCTCAGGCCGAAATGTCTGTTCGCGGAAATAAGAGACTTCACCTTTATTCCCCAGAGTTCCACTTGTCCGATGTACATGGACAATTTCTTGGATTATGAAGGTGCATTGATATAATGGTTAAATGTATGCATTTAAAATGAAATAGGCGAATCTTAATTGTTAATTTCACTCCATAAATATTTAAAATAAATGTAGTTTATAAAGAACAGATTGGTAGCTCTAAATTGCATAACATTTTTTGAAAATATGAAACAAAACTAAAGGTACTTGAAACTCATTTAATAAAAATTCTCACCAAAGTGAGTTAATTAACTATAGTAAAAACATTCCAGCGCCTAGTTCGTTGTCCACCACTTACTTTGGATTCTCGGTACTAAGAGGTATATGTACGGACACATTTTATGTGAAAGTTGTTTGCGTGAATACGCATATCTCTGTGAAAAAANGGTACTAAGAGGTATATGTACGGACACATTTTATGTGAAAGTTGTTTGCGTGAATACGCATATCTCTGTGAAAAAATGTTATGGAAATACGACTATATGCTTCTTTTCCATTTTTTTGTTAAAAGATACAGGGATTGAAAAAACGTTTTATCATATTAAGTGTGTTAATGGAAAAAAAAAATTCGTGAAAATGGTCAAATATTGCATTTGTAAAGCTTGCCTATGCAGTTTCGTTAAGCGGTAAGAGAAAAGTATGATTGTACGAACGTAGTTTAATCTGTGGACTTCCATCGCATGTAATAATGTTACAGATCTAATTTGCACAGTATGTAACGATGCAATATATTAATTGTCGAAATACGCAGTTCTTTTTCTTTCGTTTAACGGGGCTTCGTAACATTTTATTGGGTATTGAAAGTTGTAGCCGCGTTGTAATGTTTATCTGGCATCGGGTTGCCCTTTCACGAAATCTTAGTTTTTGTTAAGCGTCAGCATTAGTGATAGAAGCTTTCCGGACTGCGTCAACAGTTTGTGTTCTCGAAGGTTTGGATTATCTTTTACTGACGATGCAGTTCGCATAGCTACGCAGTTCGGATNGTCAACAGTTTGTGTTCTCGAAGGTTTGGATTATCTTTTACTGACGATGCAGTTCGCATAGCTACGCAGTTCGGATAGCGTGGGAAAGCTAGCCCACGTCATGCCTTACTTGGCGTGGGGAGTGGGGGTAGCCACGAGACAAATACTCGTGTGCATATCGCCAAAAGGCAGTAGACTCTGTGCTAGAGCAGACGATAACCCGTACTCGCCGAGGCCGCGTCGGGCGTGGCGCATAACCCCCACACTGGCAAACTGGAATTTGCTCGTTTATTTCTCCGCCGGTGTGGGAGGTCGCTGCCTCTGTTTTTCTTGCGAGGCTAGTTTTCGAGACATACATGAATAATTAAACGATTGTGGCGCTGCTCTCTGTTGGTTTGCCTGTAAACCGGTTCGTACTCTGCATTCCTGACGATTGTTTGTGAACTGTTTCATTGGAATGATAATTAAAAGTTCAGAGTAATATACAAACATTGGACTTTATTAATATTTATTGGCGCCTTTAAAGTTTCATGTTGCTACCAACTGAGTTAACGGAGTGATAATTTCCATTCGTCATACCCAGACANATTGGCGCCTTTAAAGTTTCATGTTGCTACCAACTGAGTTAACGGAGTGATAATTTCCATTCGTCATACCCAGACGTGTAATGCTACAAATATGGCGGCCCTGTAACTTGACGTGCAACATTACAAGTACATCATTTTGACGGAAACACTGCACACTGTGCGCGTAGGAGCGATGAGGCACTAGGCGTGCTTGTAGGGCGCCGTTCACACTAGGGCGATATAAGATAAGCGATATATCGTAAGGAATATATTGCGACGATATATTGCCAGGAAGGTTCATGACAGCGGGCGATAAATCGGCGCGACCTGGGCGATAAAAATGTGGTGGGAACACAATTCTCACTACTTCAGTTACAAAAATGAGCTCAAGTGAGGAAGACGTTATAGAGGCTTATTGGTTCAGGCGAAGAATGTGAAGAAAAAGAAAATACTGGGTACATCCCTACAATCTCACCAACGGGCACCATAGCTCGGCTGTTGTTTCTCGAGAGCTGTCTCAACATGAATCAAAATTCAGGGAGTTTTATCGAATGAATCCTGAAAACTTTCATTTTCTGACAAGCCTAGTGTCACGAACCCTTGAAAAAAAAGATACACACTCCAGGAAGGCTATTTCTCCAGATGAAAAACTTCTGATTACTATAAGGTAAGTAGATATGAATATAAACAGCAGTATTAATAAAATTTAGCAGGTTTATTTTCATAATTTGTTACAAAATGGCCCAATCAGTTTCACTTTCTTGCGGCTGTGGGATAATCGAATTGAATTCCGAAATCGTTGCAATATTGCTCATGTGAGACTGAGTTTGTAAGGTGTCATGATGGGATGACGAACTCCATACAGAATGGCTGGAAGCAACTGAAATACTGAATTCCACTTTCTCTCGTTCGTCCTCCTCTAAGAACTTATGTAAGAGAGACATTGTTTGTATTTTGGAAGTCCTCTTACGACGCAAGCTAAGGTTTACCAGATCAGGTAAAAGAGAAAGAAGGAAATGCTGTTCAGCATCTTGGTGACTTTTATTAACAGATTTTTTTCATGTTCATCCATTCTACAAAAGCATATTCGACTTGGTCGTTTCCCTTTAGTTTTTTATATGTTTGACTTGAGCTGATATTACGAGCGGGTTTTTCGATAAATTGCATGGAAGAAGCTTTACCGGGCATTTCCTCTTCAACGAATGTGTCACTTCCATCATTTTGATTAGTATCGGACTCCTTCACTGCAGTATCTTCAACGTGAAGATTGCCGGACGTATCTCCTCCTTTCAAATATGGTTGCAGAAAAGCTAAATGCTCAGTCAGATAATAACTTTTCTTTGAATTCTGACTAGCCCCAGACTTTGGTGGTTTCAGCGATCGCACATATGCTGTTCTGATGTTCTTCCACCGTTCTCGACAGTTCTTTTCTGAAACAAAATTTAAAAAAGTAGACATCAATAGGATTTATTTAAAACTGTTGCGTATTAAAATGAAAACACATGTATTACACAACTAAATTAAGTAAAAAATAATTGTAGGTATGTTTTGGTTTGAAATACATTTTAAAGAGAGAAACATTTTGGGAAAATTAATTTTTTTACCAAATATAAATATACACTAATTTTTTTACATTAAAATTTTTTTAATTTATTACAAAAAATAAATAAACACGGATCCACCGCCTTGCGTTTTATTTCGAAGTGCGTATTGTCATCTAAGGAATTTTAACAGAAGGCGGTGGTTCATCCGTTAGTTTGGTAAATATTTGACGGATGGACGGATACAGAAAAAAATTGCCCTGCGATTGGTTGAATATAACGTGACGGACGGACGGACGACTGTCGGATGCAACGGACAATTGTGAGTCCAGCGGTTCNGACGGACGGACGGACGACTGTCGGATGCAACGGACAATTGTGAGTCCAGCGGTTCGATCGTGCAGTGAGTGCACCCACACGCATTCATACACGCACGAGAGGAGTGAGTACCGACGTGGAGAATTGGTATGCACTTAGTTATATTTTCAAGTTGTCTGTTAGAAAATATAGGCAAATTTAAGATTTAAAACCCTCAATTTATTTCATGTATTATTTTTTGAGGTATCTAGTTACTGGGAGCAGTTTTCAAGATCTTTCCTTGCAATTTTACAGAGGTAAATCAACTATCTGTTCTATTGTTCATTCGACTTGTGCTGCTATACGGTCCCACTTACAACCGCTGTATATGCCACAACCAACGGAGGAAACTTGGAAGCAAATATCAAAACGTTATTATGAGTTATGGAATTTACCTAACTGTATTGGTTCTCTTGACGGCAAACATTTCCGCATTCAGTGTTCCCCTAATACAGGGTCCACATATTCTAATTATAAAGGGTTCTTTTCAATAGTTCTAATTGCTTTGTCTGACGCAGATGGAATGTTCACCGCAATAGATGTTGGAGACTATGGACGGAATAGTGACGATGCTGTGTTTCGCAAATCAACAATAGGCAAATTATTGCAGGATAATAAATTGTAAATACCAGAAGCAACTTCCTTGCCGTGCGAGGCAAATGGCAATCCTTTTCCGTTCTACTTTGTGGCAGATGAGGCATCCCCTCTTCAGAATCATATAATGCNTGCGAGGCAAATGGCAATCCTTTTCCGTTCTACTTTGTGGCAGATGAGGCATCCCCTCTTCAGAATCATATAATGCGGCCCTTTCCGAAAAGAGTATTAAATGATGCCAGAAGAATATTCAATTTTCGACTTTCAAGAGGCAGAAAAAGTGTGTAATGCAGTTTTGGAATG
>NQII01000252.1:270130-281162 GCA_002778355.1 Clitarchus hookeri
AAAAGAGTATTAAATGATGCCAGAAGAATATTCAATTTTCGACTTTCAAGAGGCAGAAAAAGTGTGTAATGCAGTTTTGGAATGTTAACTTCAAAATTTCGTCTATTTGACCGACCAATTTTTACCAACAGCAGTAATGCTTTGCAGACTATTAAGACAGCATGCGTGCTTGATAGTTTTATACGCAGACGAGAAGGAGAAACTTATGTTCCACAACATTTTAATAAATGTTCTGTGGTACCAGCATTATCAGATAACAGTACATTCAGTGAACACAACAATTTGAACGCAGCACTTTGCTTAAGAAATAAACTAGGTGAATACTTTCTGAAACCAAGTGGTGCAATCCCTACACAATGGAGATGTGTCAATATNTGCGAGGCAAATGGCAATCCTTTTCCGTTCTACTTTGTGGCAGATGAGGCATCCCCTCTTCAGAATCATATAATGTGGCCCTTTCCAAAAAGAGTATTAAATGATGCCGGAAGAATATTCAATTTTCGACTTTCAAGAGGCAGAAAAAGTGTGGAATGCAGTTTTGGAATGTTAACTTCAAAATTTCGTCTATTTGACCGACCAATTTTTACCAACAGCAGTAATGCTTTGCAGACTATTAAGACAGCATGCGTGCTTGATAGTTTTATACGCAGACGAGAAGGAGAAACTTATGTTCCACAACATTTTAGTAAGTGTTCTGTGGCACCAGCATTATCAGATAACAGTGCATTCAGGGAAAACAACAACTTGAACGTAGCAAACCGCTTAAGAAATAAACTAGGTGAATACTTTCTGAAAGCAAGTGTTGCAATCCCTACACAATGGAGATGTCAATATAACACTTTGATTACTATATTATATTTGATTAATATAACACTTTGGTTACTTATTGTCTTACATAATAAATAAATAATGTATTTACCTGTGTCCTTCATTTCTGATGCATTTTCCCTCCATGCGTAGCTCGTCACATCTGTCTTACTGTATGCGGCAAAGGAATAGTTCCAGATGCACTGGTGAGCTTCCACTAATTCAATGAAAGGAAGACAAAGAGATTTGTCTTCTCTTCTTCCCGTCATGTTCACAGCTCGAAATATCGTACGATACTAATCGCTGAAGCGACCAGCCTGTGGTACTTCCAGAGATATGTCACTTGCGATATGTTGTGCAATCGCGCAACTCTTAACCTATTTTATCGCCTCCCTTTAGATTTGAAGTATCTGTCTGTGCCTATCGCGTATCGTGTATCGTTTACGATATATCGCGTATCTTATATCGCGCTAGTGTGAACGGCGCCTTAGTGTCGTCCGTACCGCTCCCTCACTTCCTGAACTTGAACGCGCTGCTACATAATCCCCTTAAAAATAACGAATGAACTTGTATAGTCGTAAACTGAGCCTGCAACACAACGAAAGGTTGTCAGCTCTGTTCGGCGTGATAGGAGTAAATGCGGAGAGTTAACCTATCAGTAATCGCCCAAGATCCCTTCAAGCTTCAGTCCAGTCGAGGTGAGATACGGATAAAAATCGTTCTGAGCAAGTTCTAGGAACAGGGTGTTCACGGCAAAGTGAGCACTTTTTAAATCAACCTTTGAAAAAATGTCACTGCTATCTACATGTATTTAAACGGGACTGGCTTGCGCCCAGTAAAGTTGGTAACGACGGAGGGAAAGTAGTTCTATGCTTTAACGTTGAATTAAGTGTTAGGTAGACATTTGTGAGTACTGAAATTATTTATTTTGGTTTTAAATGGTTTTTAATGCATGTACAGATAAGTGTACAAATGAGCAAATCTGTAAAGTATTTTCTTTGTCAATAATTTCACAGTTTCACTTGGCCAACGCATAAATAAAGTGATCCGGTCCACGGCAATGTTAATTTTACATGCGGCGGAAGAATACTCGGTGTGCATACAATGTAGGTCGTAAGTAGGGCTTTCAAAAGTGCCCATTTTACCGTGAACAGCTTTTATGCGTTTGTGCAGTGCGACAATTTCTGTACACAGCGAGAAGACTAATAAGAGCAAGGTTGGAAATAAAACACACTAGTGGGCGTAGACATGCTACGTTTAACCTCTCTTCGCTGACTACTTGGGCGTGCAAACATCGTTGTGGTTATCGCTTTCCCCTTGTCACCAAGTTTGTTGCTTTGTAATTACACTAGACGTGTCAAAACCGTGGCAGTACGTCGCCACAGACAGGTATTTGCCCTAAAAAGCTGGCCAAAAGTACGCATCACAAATTTTAAGTGAAGTCTGTATTTTCTCACTCAAACACAATGGGACTACCCCCTCTACACAATAACCAGTCAATCACGGCGTAAGAGGGCCACCCTGCGCTCGCACTGTAGTCGGAATACATCTGTTGTGCGCGTCGCTCTTTGAATTCTCGCCGTTGTATTTGGAATGTTCAAAACGTTTCTGTGTTGGGAAAGTGTTGTTTTGTGTGCATATTGAAAGAAATTGCTATGGATTCTTCAGATGAAGGTATGTTCATTGCTTTTAATAGTTAATTAAACTAATTCTCTGTTAAATACATAAAAAAAATATACCAAAAGACATAGCTATTTTTTAGTCTATTTTTGGATACATTTTCAGTTTCCGAGATGNTCGCTGACTACTTGGGCGTGCAAACATCGTTGTGGTTATCGCTTTCGCCTTGTCACCAAGGTTGTTGCTTTGTAATTACACTAGACGTGTCAAAACCGTGGCAGTACGTCGCCACAGACAGGTATTTGCCCTAAAAAGCTGGCCAAAAGTACGCATCACAAATTTTAAGTGAAGTCTGTATTTTCTCACTCAAACACAATGGGACTACCCCCTCTACACAATAACCAGTCAATCACGGCGTAAGAGGGCCACCCTGCGCTCGCACTGTAGTCGGAATACATCTGTTGTGCGCGTCGCTCTTTGAATTCTCGCCGTTGTATTTGGAATGTTCAAAACGTTTCTGTGTTGGGAAAGTGTTGTTTTGTGTGCATATTGAAAGAAATTGCTATGGATTCTTCAGATGAAGGTATGTTCATTGCTTTTAATAGTTAATTAAACTAATTCTCTGTTAAATACATAAAAAAAATATACCAAAAGACATAGCTATTTTTTAGTCTATTTTTGGATACATTTTCAGTTTCCGAGATGATTTTAATGAGAAGTTAAAGTGAGTTAAACTATATTGTTGGTTTCTACGCATTCCACATACATTCTAGTTGTAATATCCGCAACAAAACATTCCGTCCATTTTGGTCTTTCTCCGTAATCGTCAAAATAAGTGACCAACTAATAAAATTAAAATCACCGAGTAATAAAGTTAAAATCGCGTTTAGTTTCAAATAACATTTATTTAATAAGATTTGTGTAGTTTGTTTATAGATTTTACTGCTGAACCATCAATGAAGATTACCAGGGAAGCTGTGTTCAATATAATAAAGCAATGTNTCTTTCTCCGTAATTGTCAAAATAAGTGATCAACTAATAAAATTAAAATCACCAAGTAATAAAGTTAAAATCGCGTTTAGTTTCAAATAACATTTATTTAATAAGATTTGTGGCGTTTGTTTATAGATTTTACTGCTGAACCATCAATGAAGATTACCAGGGAAGCTGTGTTCAATATAATAAAGCAATGTGAGCATAGAAAAATTGATGAGAAACTGGAGTTTCTTGAGAAGAAACTAGTGGAAAAAACTAAATGTCCCGAAGATAAACTGCAGTTACTTCGAAATAAAATCATTTTAACATTACTTTAAACTGAAGTGGACATCTGGTAGCTACAAAGAGTGCCGTTTTCGAAGAAACGACGACTTAAGCTAAAGGAAACAATAGCGCTGCCTATCTGGACAATTCCGAGAACCGGTCAGCCGAGTAGAGGATTTGACGAAAGCAGTGAAAGGAGTAAGAGGCGCAAAACCGAACAACTTAGATCTGAGATATCTCACGAAATGTTGACGTATGCTACGCATATGAGCACATTGACTGCTGGCAAAACAGATTTGTCTAAAATTATTAAAGACTCTTCTTTAACTCCAACGCGGTCTTCAAAATACAGAAGAAAAATAATATCCGCNAGCCGAGTAGAGGATTTGACGAAAGCAGTGAAAGGAGTAAGAGGCGCAAAACCGAACAACTTAGATCTGAGATATCTCACGAACTGTTGACGTATGCTACGCATATGAGCACATTGGCTGCTGGCAAAACCGATTTGTCTAAAATTATTAAAGACTCTTCTTTAACTCCAACGCGGTCTTCAAAATACAGAAGAAAAATAATATCCGCTGAGAAAGGCAGTACCCATCAAAATACAAAGCTTTCAACAACAAAAGCTTTAGCTGTATTCGTGGATGCTGACCTCACTTCTAAGCAGTACAATACTATTAGAGCTGCAAGTATAAGCATATACCCATGTTATTCACTTTTGCAAAAAGAAAAACTCAAGTGTTATCCTAAGGATATTTTTGTCTCGGATACCATGGCTGAAGTGAAACTGCAAATCTTATGGACCACACAACACAGCGTATTTGCACTTACTTGAAGGAGGTGTTTATGTTGGCAAATGATTTGTAGATGCAGAATTTAGAAAGTTTCTGCAAATGGGGCTGTGACGGCTCCCAACAGCAGCAATTCAAACAAAAATTTGAAAATATTTCAGATTCGGATGCTTATATATTTTTGAGTTCGCTAGTTCCATTAAGGCTCGTCAGCAATGTTAACGGGCATCAGAAAATATGGTGGCAAAACCCAGTGCCATCATCACCACGATTTTGCCGTTCCATTCGAATGATTCCCTTGATATTAGTGGTGAAAACGATGATGATGAGGATGATGATGATGAAGATAATGAGAATTGTGACTTTGAATTATGTTATTTAATCATACGAATTATATATATATTTTTGCCAATTTAACCATTTTGTTTGTTTTATTTCAACAAAGCCTTTCATCTAGATACTATGATACTGTACAGTATCAACTTAAATTGCATATACATCATATCAATACATGTTTAAACTACATATTAACTCTAAACAATAACTTAAACACACTTCAATACTTTTGGCCAGCTTTTTAGGACAAATAACTGTCTGTGCATCGTGAGAATTTGATTTATTGCGATGTAAGGATGTGCACTCTCACACATCAGTACGAAAACGCTATATATGTATATGTGTCTATATGCGTGTGTATATATGTGTACGTATGTGTATTTATGTACAATGGCTCACATTAATATTCGGACACCTATGATTATCGCAGCTTCATGACCTTATGTTACATTAGAAATGAAGATAACCATAAAACATATCGCACAATTATTCTTGTGTGTTTTAAATGATATATAGCGGTATCCAATAACGGAAATAAGCAATGCAACTTAACAAACAATATGATTTTGTCTTCCCATGCTGCATAAGTACGCCACTTTAATATTCGGCCATCATCATTCAAACACAAACATAATCCTCTTTGCAAACTAAACAAACAGTCTTTTAGTACCTGGTAGCATGGCCATTCTGTTTAATTACTTCTCGCAGTCGTGGCGTATTAGCAATTATTTTTCTGGTACATTCGGAGCCAATCTTACTCCATTCTTCCTTGAACATTTTCTCTAATTCTTTTGTGGACNCATAAGTACGCCACTTTAATATTCGGCCATCATCATTCAAACACAAACATAATCCTCTTTGCAAACTAAACAAACCGTCTTTTAGTACCTGGTAGCATGGCCATTCTGTTTAATTACTTCTCGCAGTCGTTGTGGCGTATTAGTAATTATTTTTCTGGTACATTCGGAGCCAATCTTACTCCATTCTTCCTTGAACATTTTCTCTAATTCTTTTGTGGACCAAATTGTAGTAGTACTCAGTTTTATTTTGAGTACATCCCACAGATTTTCTGTGGGATTCAGGTGGGGTGATTGAGGAGGCGTGTTAATGACTTTGGGACAGTTATACAAAAGCCAGCTCTTGACAATGTACGACTTTTGTTTTGGGTCATTATCTTGGTAGAACTTAAACGTGTTCCTAACGCCCATTTTTCGGCCCTCTTGTGTAGGTTTGCTTTCAGAATGTTGAGATAGTCTTCCTTTATCATTTTTCCATCGACACATACTGCCTCTCCAACACCTGCTGAAGATATACAGCCCCAGATCATAATACTACCTCCACCGTGTTTCACAGTAGGTTGTAAGTTCTCAGGTTTTAGCTCCTGATTTGGCTTGCCCCATACCGATACCCGGTCATCAGAACCAAAAACATTCATTTTCGTCTGATCAGCCAAAATCACATCATTCCACTAGCTTTAATCTTTGTCAGCGTGGTCTTTTGCGATTTTGAGTAGTTTTACTCTATTCGCCTCATTAATAAATGGCTTCTTTCTAGGTACCTTGCCATTATATCCTGCTTTTATGATAACTCGTATGGTTTCTGGATGGACGTTCTTTCCACATTCATTGCGTACCTCCGTGGTCAGTTTGCAAGCACTAATTTTCTAATCTTTCTTTATTTTCCTAATTACTAGATTTCTTCTCTGTCCTTTTTGAGCTATCGAATACACTCTGTATTCTTCTCAAACTTTGTTATGATGTCTCCGGCAGTGGACCTCGGCAAACTCAAGTGCTCCGCAATTTCCCGTTGCGATTTCTTCTTTGCATGAAGACAAATACCAGCTGCCGCTGTTCAAACGTTGTATTCTTGCCCCTACGTCCCATTTGCCTGACTGCCGCAGCCAACAGAGCTACCCAATACAACCTCTCAGTGTACGGAGCGTGCAGGGAATGCCACGAGGTACGAACGCAATGTGCATCATGCCCGTGCCACGCGTCCACCAAAACTGGCCGAAAGTGGCGTACTTATGCAGCACGCGAGGATACAACATTGTGTTTCATTAACTTGCACTGCTCATTTCAGTTATGGGCTACTGTTGCATTTCATTTAAAGCACACAAGAATGATTGTGTAATATGTTTTATGTTTATCTTCATTTTTAATGTAACATAAGGCCATTAAACTGTGGTAATCATCGGTGGCTGAACATTAATGTGAGCCACTGTATATATTATTTTCTTGTTCGCAAGAACCGGNAATTTGGCGCACAACTGTGGGGCCTAGACAAGCCCACGTCAAGTTAATTTGTCTTCAACAGTGAGGCCAGCATACGTCAAACCTCTCAGTGTACGGAGCGTGCAGGGAATGCCACGAGGTACGAACGCAATGTACATCATGCCTGTGCCACGCGTCCACCAAAACTGGCCGAAAGTGGCGTACTTATGCAGCACGCGAGGATACAACATTGTGTTTCATTAACTTGCACTGCTCATTTCAGTTATGGGCTACTGTTGCATTTCATTTAAAGCACACAAGAATGATTGTGCAATACGATTTATGTTTATCTTCATTACTAATGTAACATAAGGCCACGAAACTGTGGTAATCATCGGTGGCTGAACATTAATGTGAGCCACTGTATATATTATTTTCTTGTTCGCAAGAACCGGNAAACTGTGGTAATCATCGGTGGCTGAACATTAATGTGAGCCACTGTATATATTATTTTCTTGTTCGCAAGAACCGGTGATTTAAGTGTTTATTTATATCGTTATTTCACGCCTTGAATGCTTTCTCGGGAACTATAATTATAATTGTTATTGCTTTTATGAACCGATGCTATCAGGATATTATTTACTGGATGGAAATTGGGAAGTTTCACACAAAGATTCGGTCTCAGTTGCCATGTTGTATTATATGATTGTATCGCTAATCTGAGCTGTTAAAGAGAAAAATTTCAAAACTGCAGTTTTAATCCTTTAACTATATTTCTTAACCCTGCAGTATAGACATAACAACTATAGCGTTAACATATAAATGTCATACAGTTAATTTAATTATTAAGTTGAAAGTTAACGTTATATATTTTTCTTATGTTTAACACAGGCTAACAGTTAGTGTTATATCTATATCGCACCGTAAGGTGGAGAGATTTGGGCTGCTCTCAACATGGGTGTCTTGAGAGCCAATGATGGTGAAACGAGGCGAGTATGAAGCAATGTCGAAATGCAAGGGCGGGGGAACGAGAGATCCCCGAGAAAACCCGCCGACTAGTGGCATCGTCCGGCACAATTCATACATGCGAACGTCAGGGAGCGACCCCGTCGACAATCGAACGCGGTTCGCTTGGGTGGGAGGCGAGTAGCCCAACCACTACACCACTGTAAGGTAACGACTTTCGAGGTATTTTAGAAATTTCTACGGAAATAAATTAGAAAACGTAGTATGGTATGACGGTAAATACACAAGCATTTGGTTGGACAGGTGACAAAAACAGTTTTTTGGGTAGGTGCATGAGGAGGAGGGGGTGCAAGGTGTGGGGCTTGAACCCACGACCCTATGCTCGGTGAAGTTCTCGACGTTTACGGGAACTGTTACATATAAGACACTCCAGTATCTTTGTATGTCGTCCAGTGTTTTATCACCACGCGAATTTAATGCGCCAACGTTCTTTATTTATAACTGAACTTTGATACCGGGAGTTGANCCAGTGTTTTATCACCACGCGAATTTAATGCGCCAACGTTCTTTATTTATAACTGAACTTTGATACCGGGAGTTGACGGAATTCCTAGTCACGTGCTGTCGACTCCCTCCGCCTTATTCACGGACGTGCATTTACTGCGCAGTTCGTGATAGTAGCGGAAACATTTCTGAAGGACGGCACCGAGAAAAAAAAAAAGAGTTCTTGCGGAGATAACATATCATGAAAGTAGCGATGTCTGGCTCGGCGTCCCAGGTGGGGTGCGGCTGNAAAAAGAGTTCTTGCGGAGATAACATATCATGAAAGTAGCGATGTCTGGCTCGGCGTCCCAGGTGGGGTGCGGCTGACTCACCTTGGCGTGGTCAAGGCAGGGAACCGCATTTGTGACTAGTCCTACAGCCTCGGCTCGCCACTCTGACCCGGTCACATACTGCGCGCCATAGTAGTGTTCCAGACTGATCGAGGGGGCCGCGGTGGTGTGGTGGTCAGACTACTCGCCTCCCACCTAGGCTAACCGGATGTTCGATTCCCGGCGGGGTCGCTTCCGGATTTTCGCACGTGGGACATCGTGCTGGACGATGCCGCTGGTCGGCGGGTTTTCTCGGGGATTTCCCGTATCCCCCGACCTTGCGTACCGGCGCTGCTCCGTTCTCAACCTCACTTCGTCCTCATCGGCTCTCAAGATTTCGATGTTAACAGCCGCCCAAATCACTCCACTCCACTCCACTCCACTCCACTCTAATTGCATCATGATATTTGCGAAGGCGTAACAGTCCTGTAGGCCTGTTTGGTTTCGTAAGCGATTAAAAGGTATTTTTTAGACGAACCTCTGTAGTAAGTTACGTTAATAGGCTTTTAATAGTCATGGCCTTACAGTAAAAAAAGTGGCATTCGGAAGAAATTTTTTTATTTGACATTTCTCAACGTCATTTTATTACCTATCGTGAGCCACTACATAGTAGACTTTGAAAGGTTAAAAATGACGATTGTATCAGAGTTGTTAAATATAAGCACGTGAAGTAACACATAATTAGTACACTCCTATTAAGTCCGATTAACGTATTATTTGTATTAATTACTCATTTCCAAAAAAAAAAAAATTATTACAATGGAAGAATTTTACGAGTACAACGAAGGTTGCCACACAGTATCGTCATAGCCCAACATGTGTCCCATTTGTGTTTAATGCAGTTTGTTTGCGCGGATGTTCCGCTAGGGGGCGTATGTCCCTCCATCATTCATAGCAGTAAGACACCGAATAAGGTCTTAGTAGCAATGTGAGCCACAGAGCCAAGTTCACTGAACCTCGTCGGTCTCCGAAAGGCAGTTTGGACGTCTCGGCGCATTGCTCGCCACTTGAATCATTCTGCCCACACTGAGTCGGTGTTGGACGCGGTGGGAACAGGAGGGTACACGCGCCCGTCGAGAAGGCTCGGGTCGACCCCGGCGGACCTCCAGCAGGCACATGTCACGGCAGCTGGGGATACGCCCGCGTCCACCAGTACCATTATCCAGGCAGCTAACAGAGCTGGGTTTGTCGTTGCGGCGTTCCTTACGACGTCCAACCGTGCGACCAGAGATTCGCCGAGCAAGTGTGACCTGCCGGGAACGGGCAACAAGGCAGCTTGCGGACTGGTGGCGAGTGGTGTTCTAAGACGAATCACAGTTCCGTCTGGACACTGACGACCTCCGAATTCGAGCGTGGAGACGTCCTGGCCAGCGCCGTGATCCACGCTTCATTGTAGAGCGGCACAGCACCTCAACGAGAGTCGTCATGGCGTAGAGTTCCATTTCCTAAGATTTCCTCACGCCACTGGTGGTGATTGAAGGAATCCTGGCGGTGCGGTGTTAAGTCCAGGAAATTCTGCAAATACGTGCGCCCCCCTTCCTAGTACAGCTTGATAACCCCATTCCCCAGCGGAATAATGCCCGACCTCACACAGCACGGGTATCTCTGGCCTGTCTTTGTGATGCCAACATGTTTCCTTGGCCAGCAAGGACCCCAGGCCTCACGCCCGTAGAGAACGTTTGGTACTAGATTGGACGGCAACTTCGGCCAGCGGCAATTGTGGCCGATTTGGGTGATCAGTTGCGCCAGCGGTGGCAGGATCTTCCTCACGAGAACATTCGACGTCTTTATGCCTCCATGCCCAACCGTATCGCCGCCTGTCTTCGTGCTACGGGTGGTCCAACACCGTACTAAGTGCACCCTGCAAGTGTTGGTTCCCTGTAGTACGTGCTTAGCGGGGTACAATATTTTGATGTTTTCTGTTTACATGCTACCATGTACTATGCCTTGTACCCACGTGTGCCCCTGCAATAGCAACTTCAGGGTTATAATTTTTTTTTTTTGCAATTAGTGTATAAGTCTTTACATGAAACTTAAGTTTCGGAAAATGTTGAAAAGAACTTCTGCTAACAATTTCAGCACGAATACGCTGTAATATTTAAAATTTATAATCATTGAAATTAACTTTTTTTTTTTTTTTTTTTTTTTTTTTTTTTTTTTTTTTTTT
>NQII01000252.1:281247-323692 GCA_002778355.1 Clitarchus hookeri
GAGTTTTATTTTATTTTACTTTTCTGTGATATTTTCTTGCAAAGGAAAAAAGAAAGTTGGCCGATTTTTGCAAATAAGCCTAAAGTGCCCAGCATAGCGTCAGACATAACTATTTCGAGAAAATAAAATTATTTAAAAATGCGTACAAGTTTTATTTTTTAAATATTAGTTATGGCAGTAGAGGGTGAACACAGCCACTATTAGTTTAACAAAGAATTTACGAGTTTTGTTGCATAATTGTTGAGGAAATGATCGTTTACGTGTGACTTTTTTCTCTGGAGAAGACTTTTTTTAGTAGCGAAGTGCACTATTATTATTTAGATTTTGTGCAGTGAAACGTTAAATTTCGATTTCTTCAGGTTTTCTTTATAAACCCCACGGGTTTAAAACGTTACGTTAACTTCATTTTAAGTACTCTTTGAGTAGNTTTCTTCAGGTTTTCTTTATAAACCCCACGGGTTTAAAACGTTACGTTAACTTCATTTTAAGTACTCTTTGAGTAGTATTCTCCATGAGTCTTTGAGTAGTATTCTCCATGAGACGATGACCCGGGAAAGAGTGATCGACTAACTAGCAAGCCACGCGCAGTCGTTCGTTCATGCAACCGGTTGGCAGCGATGACGGGGCAAAAACCAACCGTCACTAGGCAATAGCGCGTGTGAATCACGAGCGGTTCTCAAGGCTGCCTCGTGCAGCCGGCGTCTTGGACGTCTGTAGCAGCCACCGCCTCCGGGATCTCGGGAATTGGCGGTGTGCCAAGTTACTGGTACGCCTCGTAGAGCAGGCACTCTGCAATCTTACGACGTACGAGCTTTCGGACCACTCGGCGCCCCTTAAATTACGACCCTAGGCCGCGCGATCCGAGTGGCTGTTCTTACCTAGCCCGCTCTCTGGCGAGATTTCAATTTGCCGTCTACTTGCGAGTGGAGTTTGCGTGATCGATAGGGACACCCGATTTTCGCGAAAAAAAATTTCATTACTAGTTTTATTTCAAAACGTAGCTCAGATCCAGTGCTGTGATTGGGTAATTTACTTCCTACGTGTCTCGCGTATCTGCCCACGAATCGGACACATTCACAATCGCAGTAACCTTATTCTGATTCGCCAGTCGAGTGAGGAAATGTCCTAGCCGTAAGATAAAAGGCCAACAAGCGAACTGAAACTGCTGAAAGACCCTTAGAGCATTGAAAGCTAGTCTGCGTGAAAATCTTTTCGCGAAAATCGGCTGTCCCTGCTGATCGACCACTGCAAAGTGGGTGGAATCGGGCAAGCGCAAAATTGTAAGATTACTTCGACCTCTGTGGTGAGTCAGTTGCTTTACCCAGAAGTTTGGGATATAGTCGATTCATGGCTGTCCACAACTTTTCTGAAGCGCTGCTGAAATTCTACTTTCAGGCTATCCCTTCGCATCATGCAACAAGGCTTAACTAACTCTAAACTATTACACCAAAGGAACAACGCACCGCAATTGTGCCTACTCAGTTGCTTGAGAACTATTTCTTACTAGGCATGAACAATTCACTAATTTTCTCCCTTTTTAATTTACATCAGTTATGATTGAAATATTATAATTCATAGATAAAATATAAAAGTAAAGTTGGGTTTAACCAAATATACGATACTTTATGCTAACAGAATTATAAAACGCTTGTGATACATGCCATATTAAGGAAACAAACAAACACTTCATACATGGGTTGATTTCTCAAAGGCTTGACTCGAAAAAAGTATGAAGATACTGTGAATAGACTATGCTGGACTGGTGTCATTGATATAAAATACTTTCTGGATTAGTAATGGACAAGTTCTGTTCTGTAGCTACATTGAATCGCAGAGCAGAGATACCAAATATCGTGGCGGTTCCTTTAACGTGGGCGTACCCATTCTGAATTGCTGCGCGAAGCTCTAGGAACAAGCCTCTTGTGTGATTGGCTGATACCGCATTCTGCGAAAGGGTCCCTATTGGCTAGGCTGCCGGCTGGCGAGACACGTTACCAGGCATCGATTGGCAAAGTGACTCAGTTTTGCTGGCGTCTGAAGTCACAGTTTTCGCGGTATAGGCGGCTGAATCACCTGTGTTCTTAAGTACCCTGTGATTGAATGCTGAAATACGGCGGTGGTAATGCGCCGGTAGTCCCGCCCACCTCCAGCGGGAAATGGGATCAATATAATAAAGTCCTTGTCCAGTTGGAAGTTCGAGAGTGGCGCTCCAAATAGCGGACTCCTTGACAGAGAATCCAATACGAGACAGCCTCTTGAGTCCAAGCCACAAAACTGCCATGCAGTATTTCTGTCTAGAGAGAAACCTGTTTTTAGGTATGTTGTAGGACTGCAGAGTAGTGCTTCTAACTATGAGCGATGTCTTGAAAGGACCATTCCCTGATCGTCTCAGCATACACGTTTGGTAGTTTTGTAAAGACAGCGGAATTCAAACACACCGTAAAGCAGCTCAAGAACTTTGAAATCTCTCTTGTCGGTAGTTGAGTTAGCACATTTACCACATCCGTTTAGCATGGACTCTTGAGTCTGGAAATGTTTGTCAACATGTTTTATTGAGCTCGCTTGCCTATAATGAATTCACTAGGTGCCACAGAAAATAAAACACACGTTCAAAATGTAATTTTACAGTTTGTCATTCTGTCTCTGATGGACCTCAAGGAGGAGGACACGATATGTTATGCTGTAAGAGTGACGCAGTTGTCTTATAACTACTCACGGTGAATTTCATGTTAACCAGCCTGTAAAGGAAATGCATGCGAAGTTACGGATGTTGACTTGAGATCCTGTTTTCCGCTATGCAGTAATTTCAGCACCAGAAAATTTGAGTGTTTGACAACTTTCTCGATAAATATAAATAAAGCATTGTGTGTGTACAAGTAATTTATTTTGCTTGAAAGTGACGCGAAACCACGGCGTGCTTGGTGTGTTTTGACATGTTGGAAAGTGCAACTTGTATTGTCTCAACGCCTGGCAGTCCACTTCCGTATGTCTGATTGTGTGCCGCTGTCTTGCTACAACTTATCCACTCTGGTGAAATTAGTATTATCCACTTGCTAGCCATTACACTTCTACTTTATACATTTTCCGTCTTAATTCCCCGAAGACTATTAGGGTTCCAGTGGCAGGAAAACAAAGCCACCTTCGGAGTTAATTTCGAGATGCTGTTTTGCAGTCTAACATGAAAGCCAGTTGTGTGTGTGTGTGTGTGTGTGTCACGAAATTGTAATCTACGTATGTATGGCAGTTCCCAATTATTTCTGTAGGGTAATTTAATGACATTGACAGGGTTTGCATTTGTGAGAATGCATGTGTAATGCATTCAGTGGTGATCTAATTACACCTTAAAGCCAAGAATTAATTTCAGTTGCTCATTATAATTACTTAATCTATTTTTTCCGTTGCTCTTTTGGAAGTGAGGTGTTGCATCCGCCCGCTCGGGGATTAGCCAACCTGCTTTTGGCATACAACAGAGGAATAACCCCGTCACTTGTCAGCGACACTGATTCTGTAGAATTTTAATTTTTTTTTTACCAAGTAATTTCGTAAATTTTTATTTCAGTGGCAGGATAAGTACAGCATTCTTTCTCACTCCGGCAATTCAGACCTCGCAACTCCTAAAATGTTTCACTGATAAAACTCCATACGCGTCTTCAGCTGTACACAGCGATGTGGGCGATTCTACTATTCACCGAGCGAAAATGGACGCGGCCTTAATAACTTCAGGTTGTTCGATTACGACACACAACAGTCCGGTCGTCAAGTCCCAGTTTCTGTCCTCTCCGTCTGGCGCTTACTATACAGGCTGTGCGAGGACTGCGCGGTCACCTCAAGCGGCCTTTGTTCTCCCAGCCAATCAGCGTTCACTCCTGTTCCAGTAGCTGCGTTCGCACAATACGTCCTGTGTGGCTTACCTAGCTGTTATTGTTTTTCTTTAGAATTATTATTGTGGCGCTGTTAATTAAATGCTAATCCAACACGTTTGTATAGCAGGTTCGCTGTTAGGCACTTCAGTAATAAAATCTTTGANGCTGTTAATTAAATGCTAATCCAACACGTTTGTATAGCAGGTTCGCTGTTAGGCACTTCAGTAATAAAATCTTTGAAAATAATCGCTGTCCCTAACTGAAGGAATTTTTAACGTACACACTGGCGTACGTAAAGTATAGTTAGCAGCGATTTACGGAAAATAGTCTTGTGTTTGTGTCATATAAAAAATGTATCATTTAATTTTGTGGGCACTAAATGTATTTACACTTCGTTTCAGTCCGTTATATGCACATAATAGGAAGAGTTTGTACATTATAGGTTGTTCACGACAAAGTGAGTGCTTTTTAAATCAACCTTTGAAAAACAAAATACTGCCCAACATTTGCATAAATGCTACAGTGCACATTGGCATGCAGGGTCGTAGTAAAGTTGGCAGCGAATGAAGTACAACAAGGTATATTATTAATACATTTGGTCCTTAATAATATTACGTTTTCCCTAATAGTTATTAGGTCCATGACAATGTAAATTTAATGTCTGGCGGAGGGATACAAATTGAAGAGATGAGCACTCTTATATTAAGCAGGATTTTCAGAAATGATCAGTTAATGGCGAACAGATCATAAGCCCTGTTTAATTAATATTTCGACGGAATTACTGAGAATTATCACAACGGATTATAGTCTCATTGACGAATGTCTCCCACTGTGTGAGGGACTTCACATATTAGACGTTGTTTTCTGCTGTGTACGGAGTAAAGTAAACCAGTCTTCCTGCGCAACGTCCCATATGCGTGTCACCGTGACTGAATGGGTTACTCTGCATGAAATGATTGAAAATGTTTCCACTGCTACGCCTGGATAAAGACGGTTCACGGTAAACTGAGCACTTTGAAAGCCCTGCTTAGGATCTACTTCTATGCACACTATGTGTTCTCCCACCATATGCAAGTAACATTCTCGTGGACCTAATCACTTTATTCGCTTGTCGATCAAGTGCAACTAAGAAATAATTATAAAAGTAAATATTTTAAAAATCTGCTAATTAATATACTTAACGCGCATTAAAAACCAGAAAATAAAATAAATAATTTAAGTTTTCACAAACACTTGTAATTCCACTTAAAGACATGGAACTACTTTCTCCGTCGTTACCAACTTTACTGGACACGTCCCTGCCGGTGTGTCTGTTCAAATATATGTAGTTAGGGACAGTGGCATTTTTCAAAGGTTGATTTCAAAAGCGCTCGGATAACCTCGAACAGCACATAACAATGTTCCTTGTGATTTAGTATTGTTGAAAATTAAAAATACATTTCCCTCACCATGAACGGCGGTAAGGTTACTTCTACTGCATGTTGGGAAGATCAATGTTTAAAGTTTGGTAACCAAAAATTCTCGCCACCAGGTAAGCGCTAGTGTCGTAAATGTACCATATTTTCTCTACTTTCTACATTAAAGAGCAGGATAATTGTTATGATCATAAATAAATTTAAAGTACCTAAGTAAAATATTTCTCTTATTATTCACGTAGCTTAAAATTTTAATTAAAAGTTACCTTTCGGAACACTGCGCACCTAGCGGCGGAAATTTTCCCTATGTCAAACTCTCCCATAAGAAATCTCGTTTTGTTCCTAACCTGAGTAGAATAAACCTTAACATCGGATGATTACGAGGGAGGGGGTGGTCCAGCTTCCAGGCACTTGTTTGAACCACTTCTTGGGCCGAGCTGTGGCAAAATCTGTCGACTTTCCTCCACTCTTCACCATTTAGTGAGGATCAATATAACCATCTGTTGTCTACCTCGTGCTCTTAATCTAAAATGTATTATCTCGGCTGACATAATTTTCAGTTTGATTTCACAGTTCTTGTTTGTAAACACAGATATGCACTGCCTCTTCAATGTAGTTGCAGTTTAATGACTTTGCTTAGGTATTTTTATTTTATGCCGTTCCTATTTAATTACTGGCTGGAGGGAATTCTTGTTCTCGCGTTCGCCCTACAGTGCAAATATATTTTACTTGTCGAGACAAGTGCCCAGTTAATTTGAATGGCTTGAGATGTGTGGGACTCTGATGCAGTATGCAAATATGCCGTGAGACGTGTTGTGATAATTTCCCTCGAAGTGAATATCTGATTAAACAAGTACGTGCCATTGGTGATGTTTTTGCTGTTTGGTTTAGTGGTGGGTGGTATGGTAGCCAATATATTTGCTTTGTGTGGATGGTCAAAAGGGATTTTGTATTCTAGGCATGTGTAGTTGGCTTGTTTGATAGTCGATATAATACTCTAACTATGGCAGTTGTTACGGTTGATCGGCATGTACAGTAGATGGTATGGTGACTAGTACATTTTCTGGCATTGGTTGGCATGAGCGGTCTGAACTGTATAGTTGTTTGGTGGATGTTATGGTTGATTGATATGACAAGATTTTTTCTTGGGTTATATTGAATGGCATGTCGTGTAGTATTGTGTCTGGAATATTTGTTGTTGGTCGGTAGTGATGGTATGGCGAATATTTGTGTTATGGTAGTCTGTATAGTTGGTGAGGATTGTAGGTTTGCTTGGTGTCGATGGTCAGAATGGCTGATCGTTTCTTGTAAGTATGCATAGTTGGCTGGTTTGGTAGTCGACAAAAGTCGTAATGGTAGATGGTATGGACAGCAAGTCGTTTGTGTTGTAGTTTTAGGTGTTCGGTCGGTATGTTGGTTGGTATAATGTCTATATTTGTCTGGTGTTTGTTCTTGTTGTTTGGTTGATGTAAACTTTTAGTCACGCAAGAGTTACAGTGAATGACATGGCGCGTTGGTATGTTGGATTTTATGTCTGTGTCATGGTGTTCGGTAGGATTTTAAATATGGCTGGTGAGTATATTTGTCTGATGTGGATCAGTAGGGAAGATGGTATGAGCAGCTGGCATGCTTGTCATGACATTCGGTATTGTTTTAGGTATGGGTAGTGTGGACTGTATGGTTGAGGTATATACTAAAGTGTATGTGAATGATATAGTTGGTTCGCATGTTTTATGGTGCCTAGTATATTTGTAGTGTTAGTCGGTAGTGAAGATATGTCAGATGGCATGTGTGGTAGGTATGATAGTGTTATGGGCTGGTCTGAATTGTACAGTAGTTTGGTAAATTTGAGTTATGGCGATTATATGGTTGGTGTGTTAGGTGGTCTTGTATCAGTCAGTAATGTTAGTTTGACAGATGGTATGGAATGGTGGGAATGTTTGGGTAGTGGACCGATCTGGAATGTGTAGTTGCTTGTTATGCTTGAGCAGATGTTATGGTTTATTAGTATGACTGAGTTTCTACTGTGTTATAGTTGATGGTATGGTTGGAAGTATGACTGATTTTTCTTAGGTTATAGCTGATGGTATGGTTGGTCTGTATGTTATAAGGCATGCAGGGAGGGATATGTGTTCTTAGTTTAGGTCTGGACTGTAGTATTTTAGGTATTATTTTTTTGGACTTTGCAAGGGTTTTTGATTCCTTTTCTGAACTGTGTTAGGCTAGGTTAAAATGGCTCTAGCTTTATTAAACACGCATAAATGATAACTAGTATGATGTATGCAGACAATAAATAGGGCATCTACAATTGGACTGAAGGATCGTGGGGAATAGATGTAAAACTGTTTATAAGTCCTTCACAAGAACAAAAATTATCGTAAGTACAATATACTTACAGCGAATGTAACAAGTTCACCTGGTGGGTAAATCGGAAAACAAATGTCAGACACAAAAAATAAGGTGCCTACAGTGAGCGATACCAACTCGCCTGGTGGCTAAATTGGAAAACAAATGACAAAATAAATTCAATATGGCGGACTACATGAAAAAAACAAAAACAAATTACGAACATAAATAAGATGGTGGTCATGGAGTGACAGAGTATGTTTTGGAACGGAGACTAAGAAAAATAAAAATCAAGATGGCAGAGAGAGAATGATATAGCATGAGGTGGGACGAAGGTGACTTAGACAAATAAATGCAAAATGGCGGATACAGAATGACAGACTATGAATGAAAGGCGATGAAGGGAAATAATACCAATATGGTGGCCCTAGCAGCTCACCTGGTGGTTAAATCGAGAAGCACGTTAAATGACAGCCGAGCGAATGGAGTGCAGGTTATAGAATTGTGTAATTAGGAATCAAGATTGCGTAGATTACTTAATATAAGATGGTGGTAGTAATGTAATCCAATATCGTAGCTGGAAAATAATATGGCGGGAGGAAAGAAGATGGTAGCGGTCAAAGGTCATGGTCAATGTTAGATGACGTAATTCAGGATTGCGGCGGCCGGAGCCTGCCTCAGTGGCTCCATTGTCCCTGTAATTACACTGCTGGACATGGCATTATTTACACTCGCGAAGTAATACTTAAGAGATGGCGGACATTCGAGGAACAACCTGTTCGTTTATGTACAAATTAGTAGTCCTGTAAAACATTTTTCAGCATTAAACAAAACTTAAAACGATTTTAAATAACCTAACAACTTTAAGAACTCAGTTTCTCACACGACAGTATGTGGTAGTTTGTAGTTAGGAATTTAGCGTTCCTCGCCTGTTATCACGGGACTCGTAGCTCACTCTGCTAGTGTGCAGACCCAACTTAACTGATATATTTTGTTGTGGTGTTGACATGCCGCCGGGATACATTTTTTTCCAATGTTGGTCCTATATGCAGTAATACAACGTATGCTTTTTATATCAGAAGGTGTAATTTAGGTATCGTGCAAGGACGGCCTAAGAGCGTTAAGTTCTCCGGGTCAGTGGATGTTTCGCACAGCCACTTGCATGACTCAGTTTGGGCCCCGTGGTTCACTTGGTTCGGAATCCACCATTATCGGAAGCACCTGCCGTCTCAACTTTCTCTGTGTAACCGTGGGTCGTTGTTCACTTACATGCCACTTTTGAAACAGGTTGTTCACGGTAAACTGAGCACATGAATGTACATTGTGTATTCTTCCGTCATATGCAAAATTAACATCGCCACGGGCCTTATCACTTTAATCATGTGTCGGTCAAACTAAAATATGAAATAACCACAAAAGTATACATATTTGAATATTATTAAACTTTATATATATAAAAAAAGAAAACACGATTTTTTTTTAGTTTTCATAAATGTTTACATAACAATTTTAATTCAACGCTAAGACATGGAACTACTTTCTCTCCGCCGCGTCGTTAGCAGTTTTACTGGGCGCATGCCGGTCAGTCTGCCCGTTAAAATATTTTTCAAAAGTTTGTTTTAAAAGCACTCGGTTAGCCGCGAACATTCTTTAGATGAACACACATGGTCAAAAAAAAAAATAAAAAAAAAATAACTGGAANATGTAGATTGTGTATTCTTCCGTCATATGCAAAATTAACATCGCCACGGGCCTTATCACTTTAATCATGTGTCGGTCAAACTAAAATATGAAATAACCACAAAAGTATACATATTTGAATATTATTAAACTTTATATATATAAAAAAAGAAAACACCATTTTTTTTTTAGTTTTAATAAATGTTTACATAACAATTTTAATTCAACGCTAAGACATGGAACTACTTTCTCTCCGCCGCGTCGTTAGCAGTTTTACTGGGCGCATGCCGGTCAGTCTGCCCGTTAAAATATTTTTCAAAAGTTTGTTTTAAAAGCACTCGGTTAGCCGCGAACATTCTTTAGATGAACACACATGGTCAAAAAAAAAATAAAAAAAAAAATAACTGGAAACGCTGGAATAAAATCCTACAGACGACACTACACACTAAGAAATTGCTCGCAAGTATAAAACACCGAAAATTTGCCATACCAGTGTATACGCCTAGAGAGAAAGCGGGAATNTCTGCTAGTGTGCAGACCCAACTTAACTGATATATTTTGTTGTGGTGTTGACATGCCGCCGGGATACATTTTTTTTTTCCAATGTTGGTCCTATATGCAGTAATACAACGTATGCTTTTTATATCAGAAGGTGTAATTTAGGTATCGTGCAAGGACGGCCTAAGAGCGTTAAGTTCTCCGGGTCAGTGGATGTTTCGCACAGCCAACTTGCATGACTCAGTTTGGGCCCCGTGGTTCACTTGGTTCGGAATCCACCATTATCGGAAGCACCTGCCGTCTCAACTTTCTCTGTGTAACCGTGGGTCGTTGTTCACTTACATGCCACTTTTGAAACAGGTTTTTCACGGTAAACTGAGCACATGGATGTAGATTGTGTATTCTTCCGTCATATGCAAAATTAACATCGCCACGGGCCTTATCACTTTAATCATGTGTCGGTCAAACTAAAATATGAAATAACCACAAAAGTATACATATTTGAATATTATTAAACTTTATATATATAAAAAAAGAAAACACGATTTTTTTTTAGTTTTCATAAATGTTTACATAACAATTTTAATTCAACGCTAAGACATGGAACTACTTTCTCTCCGCCGCGTCGTTAGCAGTTTTACTGGGCGCATGCCGGTCAGTCTGCCCGTTAAAATATTTTTCAAAAGTTTGTTTTAAAAGCACTCGGTTAGCCGCGAACATTCTTTAGATGAACACACATGGTCAAAAAAAAAATAAAAAAAAAAATAACTGGAAACGCTGGAATAAAATCCTACAGACGACACTACACGCTAAGAAATTGCTCGCAAGTATAAAACACCGAAAATTTGCCATACCAGTGTATACGCCTAGAGAGAAAGCGGGAATGGTAATTTTCTCTTCTATACATTCATTGCGGCGTTCCTACATTTGCTCAGTAAACAGTCAAATGCACAGGGAAGTTACCAGTTATGTATATTGTAGCGGTGCTAAACATTACTATATTTTTCGCCCGATATATGGCAGGATTTCCATACAATTTATAAGTTAGAAACTTAATTACAGTTTAGGAAGTTAACGAGAGAATTTTTTTACAGTGTAGGCAAGAGGCGAAACAGACCGCGAAATGAGCTACAATATTAAGAGCGAATAGTAGTGCGGTGAGAGATAATGACTGGTTACACAAGGCAAAAAAAATAGTGTAACACACTTATTATTAGGCGGAATTGGCGATCAGAGAGTTGCGAAGGCTGCCAAGGATAAATCTCCAGGTGGAAAGAGAACCATAAGTCTCCTCCAAGGTAATTGTGGAGTAATTACCACGACATATGCGGAAAACAGGTCTGAAGAAAGAGGAAGAGACGTGGAGGAAGAATTGGCTACACCGATTGCGCCATCCGCCCCCCCCCCCCCNGAGTCGTGCAGTTAGAGAAACTCATAATAATTTTATATTGATTAATGTTCAACAAAGAAGTCTGCACGATTGAACGTGAAGACTCTTCGAGGTGGACAAAATTCCTGACCGAAAAATTTCCCCCAAAACATAAGTATTTATAATTAATTTCTCCAGAAATAAAAAATTAATTGTTACAAATGTTGTATTATTGGTTTACTTACGTAACATTACATGCTGCTACAGTACAAATTAAACACACCTTTCTCAGGAGCGGATCTAGGCTTTAGATTTGTGTTTGGCACGGGAAGGAGGCACTCTCATCATAATTTTAGTAAACTAAATTTAATTTTGAAATAAAATTAGTGCTTTAAGTAATTCTCATATTATTCATTTTAAAATTTATAGTACAGGTTTGTTAGTGTAAGAGTTTGAGGGGGATGGGGGGGGGATTATGTCCCTTTGACCCCTTCTCCTCTTTTGCATCCGCCCCTGCTTGTGATGAAACACTTTCAAACTATCGCACAATGACAACAGCATTAAATAACACACGAAAGAGACAAAATACATAGAATAAACACCTTTTAGGAAAATATACTACAAAATAGGTTGTGTATAACCTCAAATCATAAACTCCATAGTGTTTTTTTCTCTATGCACATGAATACGAAATACGGCAGCATTGAAAATGGCCTACGCGAGTTACGGTCGATAATCAGCGCGTATTTTTCTCCCCTCACAGAAATCGATGCCGTCCGTAACTACAATCGATGTCACATCATTGTATATCTACGTCGATTTAAGGCTGCGCGTGATTGTTTACGTTTATTTCCGGTATGTGTGAAGTTGCGGCAATTAATACAATAAAATAAAAATCCTTCCCCGTCCTAAAATCTTTTCGACGAACCTAAGTTCGTGCACTCGCGCATTTTGCTCACCTCGGCTCTGTCCAACTTAGCCCTTTCATTCCCGATTCAATTTCCGAACTCAAGCGTTGAAGTCGTTAAATTTTTTGATGGGCGCTGTACCAGAGTCGAAGTCGAACGTGCTTCGCGCTGCCAGTGAACAACGCACTGCTGTTCGTCGATGTCAGGATTAACCATTAACAAACGAGAGTTGCAGAACCTTCAACAAAGCAGGTTATTCGAAAGGAAGACACCATAAACACAGGCCACTGATCCTCTGTTGCGTACAGTTCCGACCATGAACATCCTCCACGTGCAACGCGTCCTTGATCATGGACACGAATACTGAACGGGTTAATTGCAAGAAGCGGATGGTTGCGACAGTTCATGTGGTCGTCCAGTGGCGGGTATGTTTGTGTTAGGCAAACATCGACCGGAGTATGTTAAACGGTACCCCCTCTAAGCGCAACGAGCTCGACTGGCGTGCAATCTTTACGTCGGCAACTCGCCTTAACGCGACTTTTAGCAGTGACCCTATGATTTCATTGGACGTGACTCTGTAGCATATGTCTATCGCAGTTTCGCATGTATATGGTTCGTATATTTCGAGATACAGCAGTTTGAAAAAAAAACCGATGTTAGTTATGTTAGAGGGCATGAAAATAATGTTTCTAATGTGCGCAATGTTTTGAGTACCATTCAGTCATCTTCTGGCATGCACTTTATTATTTAGGTAAAGGTATTTAGGACTGGGGGGGGGGGAGTTTTATAATTTCATCAAAAGATGCATTTTCAAGCATGCTGCAAGTAGTTTTAAGCGCCAGCTAGGCGAGCACCTTNCAGTTTCGCATGTATATGGTTCGTATATTTCGAGATACAGCAGTTTGAAAAAAAAAAAACCGATGTTAGTTATGTTAGAGGGCATGAAAATAATGTTTCTAATGTGCGCAATGTTTTGAGTACCATTCATTCATCTTCTGGCATGCACTTTATTATTTAGGTAAAGGTATTTAGGGCTGGGGGGGGGGAAGTTTTATAATTTCATCAAAAGATGCATTTTCAAGCATGCTGCAAGTAGTTTTAAGCGCCAGCTAGGCGAGCACCTTAAGTCGTGTACGCTTCACAGCTGTGGACACAGGAAGGATGCAATACACGGGAGGTATGTAGTTTGTGCTATTTGGCATTCCCATTTGAAGATGGTGGATAGGTTGATTTGGGCCGGGTAAGTGAAAAATATCGCAATCAAATGTTTTAAAAATTCTATCACGATGCGGATATAAACAAAAATTAGTAATAGTCATATTTAAGCAACTAGGAATGTATGACTTTTGTTTCCCGTAAGTTTGGATACATGCCACTCATAACGATATTGATGCTACACATTGATCCCGTAAATGACTGAATATCGAATAGTGATAATGCAATAATTGATATCGTAGTTATGATTAATATTGAATAATACCATGCCATAGTTTCATATCAGCAGTATTACAGAATTACATTGTGTGTAATCGTCGGTGTTCAAATATCGAAAACATTGCATTGCACGGTAGTTTGTGAGAACATCCTTTTTCATTTCGTGGCCGCAGAATCCAAAAGATATCGTGTCGTTAGACATACATAGAAATATCTGACAGCTATAAAATTACATTGTCTTGTTTGATAAAGGTTCGGATAAGACAAGTCCGATTGCTAAAAAGGCCGTGACTTATCGTAGCTCCCAATTCGTGACATGCTATCTATCATATGCCTGTCCTGTCTCGCTTGAAGGACGGGTGTCTGCTTTCGCGTTATCTCATCTATGGTAAATGGCTATAGGTGTAGCGAGTATGAGTAAGAAGATAAAGATCTATCATCGCCCGCAGGTGTTGAGTCGTGTACTTGCGGAGAAATGACGACTTAAGCGAACCCCGCGACGAACTTCAAACTGGCGTAACGACTCGTGACAGTCACCTGACTTACATACTTGCTTTGAATAATTTTGTGCTGGAATAATCTCGAATGCTCCCGTCAAACTTTTTCCACAGTTTTTTCGTGCTTTAGAGGAGAATACTAATATGTAAAAAAACTAGAATTTAGAAATTGAAGCGTTTTGGTGGTACTCTTGTGTTCAGTGGAATGAAAGTTATATAGCTGGTGAATAGTGTTTCAGTGCCTAGTTGGTTTCTATGTTCCGTAAAACTGTTTCAATCCTGGCAAACCCCCTACGTACGAGGCCAACGTGACTACACAAATAAAATGTGTAATAAAGCAACTTGAATTTTAAAACGGTTGGAAGTTTACTGCCGCATGGTTTTGTCTGCCGTTGATGAAGGCTGGAACGTGACACTACACTGAACATCGGTTACGGTGTAAATCTGCGAGGAGAATCGAAATGCGTATATTGTAAGAACTCGTGGAAACCCGCCTTCGTGTAATTAATCCAGTTTATAAGCCTCTTAGTTGACAAGGTAATGGTCGTGCAGTTGGAAACCTACTAATCGCCGTTAATCAGAATCGCGTGAACCGGTTTTGCTTGTTGGGCGATGTTGGAGAATATATGGCGGCTGGTAATAAGTGCTCGCCTCGAGTCAGTTTGCGCGTGCAGACATGCCAGAACAAGAAAACATAAATGTCGTGGCAAACGAGTTCTTGTATGCTTCGCCTAGAGCTAAGTTTTTTGTACAGATTTCAACGTCTTTGCCACGAAGGCAAAAAAAAAAAAAACCTTGAAACGGACTCACGGGTACATGTGGACCACTGCTGCAGTTGACCCACTTTAACAGTATTCATGAGTTCGGCTTGAGTTACGTATTGTCTAGAACAGTAAGTTAATGCTATGCGGCGTGTTATTTTAATTAGGTAATGCCCTGGGCGTACAGTGTATTGATAGAATCTCACGGTTTTTAAAAACTTACAGAATACCTTCCTATTCCATGTGGTAGTATCTGAATTGATGTAATAAAACGTTGGGAAGTAGATAAATATCTATATTTCTCCTGCGTGCCGATGTTTGTTAGGATGCTTATTAAATGAACGAAGAATCGGGGAGGTTTTAAGAAACTACACCATTATTTCCCCGTATTCCCTATAGTGGCTATGGAAGACTATTTGGGAAAACTTCTTCTCATGCAATCGGCCTAGCTTGTGTGATCCCAGCTTTACCAGGTGAGAATCAATTGTTACCGTGTTATCAGATGCGTGCGATATTATGAAGCGCGTACAGTCGTTATAGGGAGGGGGAGGGGAGGGGTAGTTTTGTAAAAATTTTAGACAGCTATGAGACAAGTTTTTTAAAATTCTGTTAAGTGTACGTTTGCTTAATTTAGTACTGACCGTGATACATTTCTGTGTTTCTGTGCAACTGGGTGATATGAATTCTTAAGAATATTCAGTCAAGTTTATTGTATAGTGTTTTTATTTCTCATGCTTATTTGACTGGTCCTGCATTATATGTACATTGTACAGGTGTTGTCTACCGGGCAATAAATGAATGACTGTAAGAATATCTGCTGGTAAGCGCGCACACGCTTGTTACACCTGAGGTACGTTGTTGGTGTACGCATGTTTTACGACACACTAGTGTCTCGACGGATTTGATTTTTGACGAAGATACAGCCGAAGGCCTCCATTATGACGCAATCAAAGCCTGCAAATGCTATCTTTGGCGCCACAACGAAGTCGAAGGCCTGTGTGACCTGTCACGCTGTCAAAATTTTGCCTTCAAGTATATTTGAAAATTAAATTTGTGGAAAATATACGTTCATCATATCTTTCGGACAAATGAAGTTATTCAAATAATTTTGATTGTGTTTGAAAATGTTAACTTTGTCAAACTTATTTGACGAACCTCTTGTGATATTCAGTTAAAATTAACTTTTCAACTTATCTTAATATTAATTTTATAAGCGGGATTTTGCTGCCGTTACCATTCAGCCCAGTGCATGAAGGAATGTTAACATTGCTGTGATTAATTTTGCTGTCAGACTAAATTTTAATGTTATTTGACGTTTTTCCTGTTTGATACGTGATATGTATAAAAGTACGAAATTTAATTTTTAATTTATTTATAACTACAAAAAAAAANTTTTTCCTGTTTGATACGTGATATGTATAAAAGTACGAAATTTAATTTTTAATTTATTTATAACTACAAAAAAAAATACACACAGTTATTATATACAACAGTATTCTACCCATCTTTACTATTAACACTTATATTCTCAGTGGGCGCAATATTTAATGCCAATGTTTATACTTATTAAAGTAATTATTGTCTCTACACTTGCTAGAGTCCCTTAATCCGCACTTGATATTATTTAGACGTATTCAATTAAACTGTATATTGCCGTCACTCCAAATGCCCGACACTCAAGCATCCAGTCCCTCAGTTCCGCCGACCAGTCTCACTGTCCGCTCTACAGACGCTCGCAGACTTCACTCACGCTGGTCACTAGTCGTTCGTAGCTTCGCTGTGTTCGCTGCCTTAGCTCTCCTGGCGCTTAAGGCCGTATAAGGCTCCAGACACACTACCCAGCGGCTAGACGCGGCTTATTTAGACCAGCTGGCCCGATCCAGAAAGTTTTACTCACCCCAAGTCGTGCTGTGGGAGGAGAGGGCAATGACCAGAACATTCTGGCAAGGATATCCCCAGACATTAAATCCCCTCAAGGACAAGGCNTGTGGGAGGAGAGGGCAATGACCAGAACATTCTGGCAAGGATATCCCCAGACATTAAATCCCCTCAAGGACAAGGCGTGGCAAGAGTCCCGACAGCCTTATCGAAGCTTTTATCATACGCAGCGACCCTTTTGTAATTCTGCGGTGCGGTAATTGAATTTCAAATAAGACATAAGCCCTTCAAAAATCGACGTTTTAAATTGTATTTTTGCAAACTACCGGAAACTAAGTGAAATTAAGTTACAGTTCTCCTATCATTGTTTTACGTTATCGGGATCTCCAGCGTAAGAGCAAAATCTGATTAATACCACCTCCCTTAATGAAAATAGCAGGGTTGGCCAGTAGCCACCCTCTTTTCTAAAAACTATTTTTACCGTCAGGAACAATGGACTTTTGATGCTGGTTTATTGACCAGTATTACCTAATTAAAGACATTAGACCTNATTTTTACCGTCAGGAACAATGGACTTTTGATGCTGGTTTATTGACCAGTATTACCTAATTAAAGACATTAGACCTCTTGCTGCGCCTTCCCAGTATTATCTGTTTTAATATAAAACGCACACAATACTTTTGGCGGCAGCGATACAGCTCTAGGCGTATAAACAATACAAACACTTATTGCGTGAAATCACGTACTGGCTGTCTCTTCGGAAACAAACAGGCAAATTCAGTACTGTTGCGCGCTCTTTGCTTTGCACTGCTTGCGAGAGCAGAAATGTGTGAAAATCACGCAAATAAATCGAGAGCGGGCGGCGAAGACAAAGACCAATTTATACAGGCTCGCCGCAGCGATAAGCCTTCTGCGGCTCGCGCTCCTGAGCTTCAGCAGATGGAATTGCTGCGTTTATCTGAAGAATGTTCTGGTTAATGATCTAATTTCTCTCAGCGTGACTCGCGGTGCGGCGAACCTTCCAGATCAAGACCAGCAATAGTATAAAAGTGCGACGGGCCTCAGAGTCGGGAGTTCAGGCTATTGTGTGACCGTAAGCAATACACGACGAGCCAGAAGAGCAACGAGTGAATACGAAAGTGACCAGCAGGAGGAAAATCTGCGACTGCGAGCATCGGTGCAGTGAAGAGTGTGACTGACAGGTGGGACTATTGGACTAGATGCGCGACTGAAATACATTACAAATGATGGTAACAGACATACTTAACATGCGTTAATGATGAATGTGAGTTAATTGACTATAACCAAACTGAGACATTGATAATGACTTTAGAGTTGAGATAAGCATTAAATAGTGCGTTCATTGAGAAATAAAACGAGTAATAGTGGAGATATAGATTAATGCTGTAAATAATTGCGTTGTGAATAAATTAAAAACAAATTTAGTTCTTTTATTTATATTAAGACCTCGGTCATTCAGNCTGTAAATAATTGCGTTGTGAATAAATTAAAAACAAATTTAGTTCTTTTATTTATATTAAGACCTCGGTCATTCAGGAACTCGGATACGCCCCTCAGGCGTCTCTGAACAGTACTGTAAGCTAATTAATGTGTGTCATTGCTGTTTACAGTATGTGTTAAACATTTCCTCCACCATCGTCTATGCAGTGCGCACAGGANCTGTAAATAATTGCGTTGTGAATAAATTAAAAACAAATTTAGTTCTTTTATTTATATTAAGACCTCGGTCATTCACGAACTCGGATACGCCCCTCAGGCGTTTCTGAACAGTACTGTAAGCTNCCTCGGTCATTCACGAACTCGGATACGCCCCTCAGGCGTTTCTGAACAGTACTGTAAGCAATTAATGTGTGTCATTGCTGTTTACAGTATGTGTTAAACATTTCCTCCACCATCGTCTATGCAGTGCGCACAGGAGCATACCATAGACGCATGTAGGCAGTATTGCCTACATGCTAGTCACTGATATTAGAAACCCAGAAGTCTAATATCAATAAAAAATAATAAGTTAAGCATGAAAACGTAAATTGGAAAGTCAGAATGCAAGTAAAATGTAAATGTTAAAAAATTATTCAATATTGTATGCGAAAAAATTATACAGTATAGAGCTGTAAAAAAATACTGGTTCCCTGTGGGTGATTGTATAGAAACATAATTTGGAATCGTGAGTGTTTGCGTTTTGGACAGTCCTGAATATCAGGAGAGGTGGCACTTGGTAAATATTGTTTGCGCTGCTCGCTGGCTTCTGTTGATTTGCCGACCGGACAGTGTTTGTGTTGTGCCAGACTATAACGTGCTCCTTTCAACCTGCGAGACGCACTTTGTTGATATTCCGATAACAATGCGAATGCTTTAGTGGAAAGGCCACTGCGCCCGATGTTTGTACTCCATATCGCCCGTGTTTGCAAACCACTTGAATTGTGCAACAGTTAATGTTTACGTTTACATTTGTTGAACGTCCTTGCTGCGCGACTGATAAATGAATGCGCTTCGGCGAGTGTGATACACAACCTCCTGATAANCATTTGTTGAACGTCCTTGCTGCGCGACTGATAAATGAATGCGCTTCGGCGAGTGTGATACACAACCTCCTGATACGCATGTGACACATTTCTATATATCGCACCTCCTGATACGGATGTGACACATTTCGATATATCGCACCTCCTGATACGCATGTTCAGCATTTCGATATATCGCACCTCCTGATACGGTTGTGCCACATTGCGATACATAACTTCCGATAGTACATTTTTGAAATATTGCAAAAACTGCAATATGGAATAGATAGTTATGACAATGTAACGTGTACCGGATCAGAGATGGTAAGTAAAAGGAAAGTGTCCTTTTTGTTAATTCGGAAAAATTTAAGAGGAGAGAATTGTTTTTTTTTAAAAGACATCCGTAGAAATTCTAGGAAATTTCAAATCGGTTGCACGATGCTATATACGGTAATTTAGTTGTTGACAAGAATTATGGCTTCCCGTATTAATTGAAATGCTGTGAATGCTGACACCAACACCTGTATTGTTAAAGAGTGTATTTTGTGCGATATATCTTGATACTGAATTTTCTCTCCGCATCCTTCACCAGTATGATAACGCAAACAAATGGCAGCCCCATTTAGTGTAAGATACGGCCTTTGTCACTTGAACATTTATTCGACAACTACAGAGGATGGACAAAATAATATGAACACGATGCAATATAGTACATTTTGTTGCATGTTGGCAACACTGCCTCCGTGTAAATAATGCGACGCGTATGTATTGCACAGTTTACGTGCCATGTCTTGTAGGTTATATTTCAGTGTATTATACGCTTTGTTCTGCGACGGTTAAAACAAGCGATCGGTGAAATGTGTGATCTCTCAGACTTCGAAAGAGGGCAAATCGTTGGTGCTCGGTTAGCGGGAGCGTCTGTGACGAAAACAGCTGAATTGTTTAACGTTTCACGAGCGACAGTATCCACGGTAATGACAGCATACACAAAACATGGTAAAACATCATCGGCGAAGAGGAATAGTGGGCGAAACCCAAAGTTAACTGACAGAGACCGACGAACATTAAAAAGAATTGTGGCCAGACAACATAAAACTACCGCGGCAAAAGTGACAGCAGAACTCAACACTCACTTGAGTAATACTGTTTCGACAAAAACAGTACGGCGGGAGCTCCACAAAGCTAACATTCATGGAAGGGCTGCAATTGCGAAACCCTTTATAACGGAAGCCAACGCTAAGCTGCGAAAGAAGTGGTGCCACGATCATAAAACCTGGACACTTGATGATTGGAAGAATGTGGTATGGTCCGATGAATCATCGTTTACATTGTTTCCTACAAACGGCCGGGTTTATGTATGGAGAACCCCAAAAGAAGCCTACGATCCGGACTGCCTGCTTCCTACAGTCAAGCATGGGGGAGGTTCCGTTATGATTTGGGCGGCTATATCGTGGTATTCAGCTGGTCCTCTCATTCACATCACTGGCCGGATTACTGCGAATGAATATCTCGACATCCTCAATGATGAAGTTCTTACTATGACTAGCATATTGCTGCCAAACACTGCCATATTCCAAGATGATAATGCGCTCATACACACAGCCAAAAAGGTTCAGTCTTGGTTTGAGGAGCATCAGAATATCATCAAACATCTTCCCTGGCCAGACCTCAACATAATTGAACCGTTATGTGGAGTTTTAGAGCAGAGAGTGAGGAGCAGATTTCCATCTCCAACATCATTGAAGTAATTGGTGGATGTTTTGGTACAAGAATGGGACAACATTCCGTTGGAAACTATTCAGACACTCTACAAATCTATTCAGCGAAGAATTGCAGCTGTTCTAAAAGCAAATGGTGGCCCAACACCTTATGAATAAATAAATATTGTGTACATGTCAGGTGTTCATATTATTTTGTCCATCCCCTGTAGTATAACAGTCCCGATTTCATACAAGAAAATCAATTATCGCCCACAACTATTTACCGAAATACGTTGGCAATAAATGTTAGCTAGAAAATAATCAGTACATCAAATATTTTATTATATCTCTTTTGTTAAAAAAAAGTTTTATTCTTAATGGCATTCATGAAAGATGAAGTTTCCTCAGATTTCTTCTATCTTTGTTACGGACCTAAAGCNAAGTTTTATTCTTAATGGCATTCATGAAAGATGAAGTTTCCTCAGATTTCTTCTATCTTTGTTACGGACCTAAAGCTATGGAATACGGGAAAATATTGTGCGCTTTATCTTACCAACACAGGGCTAAACCTATAAGATGTAGGTTTTATCATACATAAGTTTGATGCTTTCGGCTCCAGTTGTCTGGATCTTATGGTAAACAGTGTCATTGTAACTGAGAACATCGCGTTATTCTCGGGAACAGCGCAATAAAGTTTTATCTCGTAGGGCGTAGATAACATGTTTGCTTTGTTATCAAATCGCGTGTTTCAGTCCCCTAGACGTCGAAGTCAATTTATGAGTGAAGAAGATACTTGCGTGCAGTACTTAATCGATAAGTATTCGCGTTGCTGCGTTCCTAGGACGAAAATGAAAGTTTAAACAAGAGGTCCGCAAACAATGAAACTATTAACATTATTTTTGTGTGTTCCACTACAGTGGCGTTAATGAAATGCTTGGAGCTATGATTGAATTTCAGTATTTTTCTGTGAATTGGAATGTATGGGAGCAAGCAAAAAAAAAAATCTGTAAACAAGTTTCAAAGCATGGAACACACTTTTATAACGCATCTATAACATTATAAGAGAGATATTGCTTTCTTTCAGTCGTTGCTTAGGTGGAAATGGAACATTTATTGCATAGAACATGTAAGTACACCCTCGGATACTTTTCGATGTAACACGATGTAAATACACTTGTCCTGTGCCATTTTTTTTTACAGAGAAGTCATCCAATCATTCACTGTGGCCTTGAGAATAGTAGGCAGACAGATCAGAAATCGTAAATATTCCCCTTCCACGAACTGTTAGATTCATTTGTAGACTATCGTCTTCCGTCGTTGCAGACATCCCCTTAGCTGTCCTCATCACGGACGTTGGTACATCCTTAGAACTTCATGCATCGTTCTTGCACACAGTCCTTGCACATATACTAGTTGCCGTACGATGAATTTCGGCCGCATGTTGCCCTTCAGCTAGAGTAGATTAAAGTTATTTTGGGCACGCATTACGCACATGGCGGTCGCTTCGATTACGTTTGGCACGCACGCCCTCTCTTGCTGCTCAACGACGGACGACTGGGAAACTTTTACCTACCGGCGGGAGATAGGGTAATGTCCACTGCGCATGCGCTGCATACCTCCGTTCCAATATCGTAAGTGATTCTTATTCGGCGGTTTACCGGAGTTTGCAAATAAAAAATAGCCTCCTGGTGGCATTTTCGTGGCTGATTGGCAGTGTTTTTGTCGGCTGTACTGATCAGTGGGAGTGATTGCGAAGCACTTATATTTTATGCTTTTCTATACGAGGGTAAATAATACACTGCCGGACATGAAAATCGCTACACCCTCTTTCCTTGTGTGAAACTTTATTAAACTATCACAGGCTGTATGGTACAAATTAGTAGTGATTAGTATTTCACGCATAGAGGGCGCGTTGTTTAGCATCCGCAAGACTCGCGTTCGATACGGGATAAATCTTCCTCTCGCGGCTATACTTTTTTTTTCTATTACGAAGGTTGTTTTTTTTTTTACAGAGACAACCGCCAACTTTGTAACGGTATCACAATAAATTACACAATTTGCAGTACCTACTATTAGGTGGTTCGTAACACGTTTGTATAAGTGTTCATGTTGGCAATATTTGCTGAAAATAGTACGCACAAAACAGTAGCAAATTTAACATTTCCGCCAAAAGTTTAAAACAGTATCACTTTTCCAGTAACATAATTTTTTTTCTCTCTCCATATTTTGGCGTTGCTATTTTGTTTTAACCATCATGAATTTTTAATGATGAGACATTGCTGTGGCCCGCCTCGCCATGTTGGTTACTTGTTTTCGCGAGAGAATGTACACTTCTCGCGTTTTATTCCTTTATAGAACTTGTTTATACAGTGACATAGTGTAACATATTATTATACTATTTCCTGTGCAGTGCTGTTTTCGGTGCGTTATTAATTTTTCGTTATCATTTTCGCATGACAATAGAAGAATTTCCCGACAACGTGTTTCTCTCGTGTGCAGCGATGTATATTTGTGATGCGATTTAAGTTTATTTTATGAATCACCTACATAATGATCACACACACACGGACATACATATGTATTCACACATGAAGACGTTTTCCTTGTTACCGAAGTGCCAGTTATTTGCAGCACATAATTTGTTAGGTGTATTGTCGACCAATATCACATCTTAAATAGCATAAATTATCGGAATTTGGATTCCAGCAATTTCGGGTAAGATGTGTTAACTCCATAGATTGTTTATTTATTTTTTATTGTTTTCATTACGTAGGCCTAGCCACTTTCGTGCCTAACGTCCTCTTATATTCAGTACACGTATAAAGTATTATGGTAGCCTAAACGTATCTCAGTGTTTTTGTATTAGGACATCTGTGATTTGCTACTTTCGGTTAAACCTATAGCTTAAATATCGTAACTGAACTGAAGTGCGAGAAAATAAAGCCACATATTTTAAAAATATTTTTCAATTATAGCTTTATGTTAATGTGAATGGTAATTTATTGAACCTGTAGTATCAATAAGTCATTGTTAGTACCAGATTTTTTTTTTATTTTTCTCGCTTAAGTAATTTCCTGTATTGTCTGTTGTTTGTGTTCCGTTTCTCTTGAGCTTATATGGATACGATAATTTATAGTCTACGCTCAAGAGGGGATAATAGTGTGTGACACGGATTCAACAGCAACAAAGAGAAAAAAAAAANCAGTAGCAAATTTAACATTTCCGCCAAAAGTTTAAAACAGTATCACTTTTCCAGTAACATAATTTTTTTTCTCTCCATATTTTGGCGTTGCTATTTTGTTTTAACCATCATGAATTTTTAATGATGAGACATTGCTGTGGCCCGCCTCGCCATGTTGGTTACTTGTTTTCGCGAGAGAATGTACACTTCTCGCGTTTTATTCCTTTATAGAACTTGTTTATACAGTGGCATAGTGTAACATATTATTATACTATTTCCTGTGCAGTGCTGTTTTCGGTGCGTTATTAATTTTTCGTTATCATTTTCGCATGACAATAGAAGAATTTCCCGACAACGTGTTTCTCTCGTGTGCAACGATGTATATTTGTGATGTGATTTAAGTTTATTTTATGAATCACCTACATAATGATCACACACACACGGACATACATATGTATTCACACATGAAGNGATTTAAGTTTATTTTATGAATCACCTACATAATGATCACACACACACGGACATACATATGTATTCACACATGAAGACGTTTTCCTTGTTACCGAAGTGCCAGTTATTTGCAGCACATAATTTGTTAGGTGTATTGTCGACCAATATCACATCTTAAATAGCATAAATTATCGGAATTTGGATTCCAGCAATTTCGGGTAAGATGTGTTAACTCCATAGATTGTTTATTTATTTTTTATTGTTTTCATTACGTAGGCCTAGCCACTTTCGTGCCTAACGTCCTCTTATATTCAGTACACGTATAAAGTATTATTNTTGTTTTCATTACGTAGGCCTAGCCACTTTCGTGCCTAACGTCCTCTTATATTCAGTACACGTATAAAGTATTATTGTAGCCTAAACGTATCTCAGTGTGTTTGTATTAGGACATCTGTGATTTGCTACTTTCGGTTAAACCTATAGCTTAAATATCGTAACTGAACTGAAGTGCGAGAAAATAAAGCCACATATTTTAAAAATATTTTTCAATTATAGCTTTAAGTTAATGTGAATGGTAATTTATTGAACCTGTAGTATCAATAAGTCATTGTTAGTACCAGCTTTTTTTTTAATTTTTCTCGCTTAAGTAATTTCCTGTATTGTCTGTTTGTGTTCCGTTTCTCTTGAGCTTATATGGATACAATAATTTATAGTCTACGCTCAAGAGGGGATAATAGTGTGTGACACGGATTCAACAGCAACAAAGAGAAAAGGGGGGAGGGGGGAATCTTTATACTGATGTGAGGACTCTTGCAAGAAGTTGTGGATTTTTTTTTCTCCGTATTTTGCTTAAAACTAATTTTAAACTTTTTAAATTATTATTTATCATTATTTATCTAAATATCATATATTTATTTGTTTCCCATTTTCTAAATGCCATTACCATGAAAATTATGCAGTAATTAATACTGTGTATAATGCATTTGTAAAATTTTCACAGTATTTTAATGCAATTGATAAATGTGTGAAATTGTTTTTTTTTTTAGTATATTAATATCAAAAATACCAGGGGCCACGCCGCTCTCCACTCCACCAAAAATACCATAAAAGATAGTTTCCATTTGCGATATCAGTTTTTTTTTTCTTCTAGATTTCCAAAACTACGCGCTGTGCGCCGGCTATCCGAGCAAGATCTCTCTCTCTCTGCCTAGCGGTGCCAGACGTTCTGCCAACCCGTCCTCGACGGGATTTGTGGAGCCAGCGTGTACCCAAGGTATGCAGTTTATTGACATTTGATAGACACATTTGATCGTCTACTTGTTCTGCTGCTTCGTATTGTTATTACTTCGGGTTGCTTCACAATATTGATGTTGTACGTTGCAATACGGTACCTATAGTCCACTCACGGTNTATTGTTATTACTTCGGGTTGCTTCACAATATTGATGTTGTACGTTGCAATACGGTACCTATAGTCCACTCACGGTTACTTCACACTTTTCTGAAGCCCTGGAAATGTTCTACTTCCAGGACATCCCTTCCCTGCGTGCAAACAAAGCTTAACTAACTATGGAAAATTACACCAAAGGGACAATGCACCGCATTCTTGCGCACTCATTGTAATAATATTTTTCAAAAGAACTATTTCTTACTAGGTATTACCAACAGCCCTATTTTCTCCCTGTTTTATTATATTAATTATAAATTAAATAATATAATTTATAAAGAAAAATTAAGCATAGCTTCAAGTTAATAAAAACTAAGGTATTTCTATATTTCCACAAGTATAAAACGCTTATGATACAGGACATATTTAGGAAACAATCTAGTACGTCCTGCATGGGGTATTTTTTTCAAAGGTTTGATTTTTAAAGAAAAATGCGAAGAAACCGCGAATAAACTATACACTGTGTATTGATGTATATACAAGGTGTTATGGGCTAATATAAACAATAAATCCTAGTAGCAAAATGTTCAGAAAATTCTTCTAGTATTTTATAACTGAAATTAGCAAAACAGCACCTGGAGTCCATAACTTCACGTAACTGCGTGCCCAACAAGTTGCATACCACGCAGGCGAACGTAACCGGCGCGCCATACTGATAGCGCCTGCACATAGGACGCTGTAGATTGTAGGTACGTGGCGCCGCTAGTGGTCGCTTGTTAGTACACGTGTGTCAAACTACATGAACAATGCGAGATTATCAATTGAGCAGTATGGGCTGCCAGAAGTGATTACACTTAATTTCCAACAACACACAAACAGTGGTATTGGCGATGTTAGGGTCCTTCACGTATTTTCACGGTGGCCTATGCACAGGCGGTCGCGGCATGACGCGCCAGTTCCATTCGCCTTCGGGATATGCAACTTGTTGTGCATGCATGCACGTGAAGTTCCAGACTCCCGGCGCTGTTTTCCTAACTTCAATTTAAATATACTAGATGCATTTTCCGAACATTTTGCTACTAGGATTTATTATTTATATTAGCCCATATATGTGNCAATTTAAATATACTAGATGCATTTTCCGAACATTTTGCTACTAGGATTTATTATTTATATTAGCCCATATATGTGTTAGTTTGAACTTCGACGTGTAGTTTAAAACATCTTGAGTAAGCTTTCCATAACATGCAATTGTAAGTTTCTTGACCTATAGTTGATAAGTGAGATATACACCAGCATGCAAATGTAACGATGAAATGTCTCAACTTGTTTACCTGTTTTTCCGTGCCTAATCACCTCTCAAAGTCAGTAACGTAAGTTACGAAACGCACCGTACGGCAGCACAGCGGAAGGATACGTTATCGATACCTGAAAGTACAACTTGAGCAGGGCTTCAGGAAAATTTGAGCCTATCGTGAATGGGGTATAGCACTGCATTACGACTTGTCGACATGCCATAACTCGAATACGAAAGACTGTAGTTATACGCTGTTCGCGGTAAAGTGAACACTTTTCAAGGACGTGCTTAAAAGTTCCTTTCTTTACCCTTTCTCCAGTTGTTAATATAAAACTTGCCAGGGGCATAGGCCTAAACTGTGCAAGGCTTTCAGAAGTGCTCGAATAAACCGCGAAACAGGCGTGCCAACCGATATCTGTAACAGCTATTTGAGCAACGTGCCAGTTGGCGTGCGCGCCCACGATGCGGAACTCTAGTTAGTGTGTGTAAAAGTGCCTCACGCGTCACGCATTGTTACGTTACCAATGAGACGCGAGATTAACTTGTGTAAGGGGCGGGAGGGCCGGGCTGTCGCCAGCCACTATCTGCAACAGTCACGCGAGATTACCTTATCACTGTTTAGCATGCACGCTAGGCGANGTTTGTGTTAACGTCAGACCAAAAAACAAAAAATGTGGTTTACCAAAGAGCACTTCAATGAAACGTATTTACTTTCGATTCACTTTCATTTACTTAGAGAAGTTCAATTCATTACTGTTGTGAAATGAAATAAAATTTTTCCTTTTCAAATATAAAAAAAATGTTTCTTCATGTTTTAATCACCAAACAAAATGTTGCATAAAACGAAGCCATCTGGTGGCGAAACGGAGTTCGCCGGGTTTGCTAGTGTATATATATAAAGTTCCTGCCTTTTTGCAAGCAGGAAAATAACGCACAGTAAAAATTAGTTACAAAAGTATTAAACAACTAGTAAATTTGAAATTTTTTTTAAATTAAACATTTCTAATAATACTTTTGAAACTGAAATTATTGCACGAAAATTAATTTCTGCATAATAGGTGAAGCCGAGCCTTAAAGGGCCTCCTTAGTCGCCATATGAGTCTCGTTGTAAGCAGTGGTGTCTATTCTAATTTTTAAAAAAGTATGGACTATCTTGTTTACGATTCTTCTGTAAAACAGTGTTTTAAACTACAGCGTCATTGCTGTATATTCTCTGAACAGGTTGCTATATTAAAACCCTATATAGTCATCGCTTAAAATTAAGATGAAACAGAACACACGCGAAGCCTGTTTATGCTATGACCTAATTTTTTTTCTTAAAGCGTCTCCTTTTGATAGCTTTGGCCACGAAAACGTTTGTTAGTTTATATATTTAACACACAGTGGTAGTCCATGCTATAGGANCATCCCCTTTTTTTTTTGTGAATTACAGTGAACAATTTTCAATGTTGCAGCTGCTCTCGATTTAAAAGAAACCTTATTATGATTGCTTAGAGCTTTCTACTCTGCTAACGTTCGTAGGTCGATCCCCTCGCCTGAGCAACAGGTGTTTATGTAGCTTGTACATCGCTAGGCTGGGCGGCGTGGCTGGGCTGCGGCGTAGGCAGCCCGCCCGGCCTCGCTGGCGCATGCGCACGCCGGTGGCTGGGACGTGTAATGCTTTTAGTAGCGAAAAGGAGGGTGTCTCGCCCTCCGCGCGCAGGTGGGCTGCAAGGCTGCCAGCCCACAAGCTGCCGCGGGGCGAGCAACTGGTGCGCGCGTTTATATTGTTTTGCTGTCGTCAAGCGGGTGATTACTTTAGGTGTGAATCATTTAGAGGTTTGTAGCAATGCTATTCTCTCTATATTTGAATTTAATTTATAACAAGAACAGAATAAATGTGGAGGGTTTACAAGCTGTTTCTTTTTTTCGCAATTATCACTAGAGGAGAAAAATCGAGTTAAAAAATAAATTACCTAATAATAAATCAACCTTCATCAAGTAGACAGCAGGCAAATAAAAAAAATAATTGTGACGTGTATAATAAGCACAAATGACTGCGTGGATGTGAATAAAAAATGCTCTATTTTGTTTTCATTAAAATATAGTAAAAATTATTTTTAAATTATTGAATATAATTTTTTTTTTATTTGTAGTGTTGCACATATCTACAGCTTAAAAACCACAAAATAAAATGACTGGAATATTTTATTGGTACAGCATAAAATAGGGAATGAGAAAGGAAATTCCAGTGTCAAAGAAATTTTGCCAATAAAAATGTTTGGAACAAAAACAAGGATTTCCTTATTTTCAGCAATTTTTTGAAGTTGCAAAAACATTTCCTTATACGACTTTATAGACGCCTCGAAGTACATCATTTGTAATTTTCTAAAACAGTAAAATTGTGATTTCGACATATATTTATGCGAAAACTATGCGCTAGTTTTTTTTTTTTTTTGCGAGGAAAGAGTAATCGCTGATTATGTCTAAAAGTTTAACAGTATGTGGTACAAATATGAAATAAAGGTTCACGTTTGATTAAGCACTTTCGAAATCAACCTTTGAAAAATGTCACTGCCCCTACCTGCGTGTGTTTTAAACGCGCGCACTGAATAACATGCGCCCAGCGAGGTTGGTAACGACAGAGGAAGTGTAGTTCCATATCTTAATGTAATGTTGAATTTAAGACAGTTAGGTAAACATTTGTGAGTACTGACATGATTTATTTTGTTTTCTGATTTTTTTCTTATTTCATATAAGTCTAATAATAAGCAAATTGATAAAATATTTGCCTTACTAAACATTTCAGTTTCACTTGACGAACGCATGAATTAAGTGATCAGGTCCACGGAAACGTTAATTTGAGACATGGTGGAATAATACGCAATGTGGATACTAGTAGATCTTAACAAGGGCTTTCAAAAGTGCTCAGTTTACCGTGCACAGCCTAGATTTTTTTGTTCTATGCCAACACCCTTAAAAAAAAAGCTGTGTTAATTCTTTATCCAGCGTTCATCAGTGGACGAAGTAGATTTCTAAAACTCTTCGTTGACATCTACTGGCCTTCCACTTGTGAGGTCCCCGTTTCAATGCCAGGCCTTGGCGTGTGGGATGACTTTTGGACCGATTTTCGGAGGGGGGAGGGTGTTTTCAAGTGGGGAAGTGTGGACACCGCTGTGGTGTAGGGGTTTTCTCTGGGCTCTCCCGTTTCTTCCGCAATGGCCGCGGTGGTGTAGTGATAGACTTCTCGCCTCCCACCTAGGCGAACCGTGTTCTATTCCCGGCGGGGTCGCTGCCGGATTTTTCGCCTGGGGAATTGTGCCGGACGATGCCGCTGGTCGGCGGGATTTCTCGGGGAATCCTCGTCGGCTCTCCGCTCCTTTCCGATTAGCGCCAACTTCCCCTCATCCTCAAACGGGAACCACGTTTTTTAATTGACGACTGTTACTGCGGCGCATTGAATATATTATTTTTATAAATAAAGAATTTAGTGGTCATTTTAAACATGTCGTCATATCTACATTTCGAAGGTTCATATAAACTAATTTATACTTCCTGGAAAATGTTTGTTTAATATGAATGAAATGAAATTTTTTAAATAGTCCGATTTCTCCATGCGGAAATAGATAATGAAAGAAACAGTACCGTTCCGGGAGTTGAATTGCACATAGAAAATCTAATCAACCGGCTAAGAACCTACCATTACAATTTAATTTTTCAAAGGATCAGTAATTTAAGCATATTCCAATTAGGAAGCAAGGAAAAGAGGAGAAAATTATGGTGATAGACATATCGGTATTCCGTAAGTCACAGGTTCGATCCTCCTGGATGCTGTAAGCATGGTGTTACTCGCGCGCACATTACACCGGACAATGTCTTGCCATCTGAGTTGACCAGTGCGACCGAATACCCATACAGCACCCAGAATAATACAGGAACCTAAAACACTGGTTCATGAACTTTTGTATGCCCCGTGGAAGGGCAAGGGGTAATTGCATACGTTTCAAAAGTGGTATTTATATTTGCGTGGGAAGTAGGTTTTGTAAGAGTTTAATTTCGGTATTTTTTCCATCTACATATATTAGTAAAATAAAAAAATCAGTCCTAATTTGTTAAAAACTATTAACATCCAAATGGAAAACATGCAATTTTTGAAGGATGTATTGAAGTCGCGATTGCGAAATTGATGTTTTTATCTCATATTACTTCACTCAAGTAGCGATTGTAATGGTGATTATGTAAAACGAGCAAGTTAGAATACATGAGCTAGCGAACATGGGCTGGCCAAGAAAATCTGGCAAACGATTCGTATAACTTCGGAAGCGGCTATGCAAAATTGGCCGTTGGGTTTTTCATGCTAGAAGGTGCATACACCTATTTTCTCACTGTTTTAATTCAATTTATTTATAAACGAAATATTAAATTGTGTAGTTAAAATATAAGCAAAAGTTCAATTTAACCAAAATTAAAATACTTTAATGTTAACACACGTATAAAGCGCTCGTGTGATACATGATGCATTTAGGAGACAACCAAACACGTCATACATGGACGGATTTTTTAAGGTTCTATGCAAAAAGTGTGAAGAAACCGCTAATAGACTATACAGCTGAACGCTTCGACCAGTCATTGGTATAGGCTATTCACGGCTAAGTGAGCACTTTTGAAAGCCCTCTCATTTGGAATAATAGTCCATATGGATTTTATTTTAGCCTTATACGTTAACTTCCGAGTACGGTGGAATATACACACTGTGTTTATTATTTACATGGCGATATATATATTTTTTTAAAGGTTGTTAGAGGATGAAAAAAAGTGGCTGAAAGGAAACGGTAACTAGGGCCTCAGCCATGAACAGCCTATGGGAGGGTTTCCCTCATTATTTTCTGTTTTAAGCAGAGAGGAGCCGCGGTGGCGCTGTGGCTAGAGCGCTCGCATCCCACCCAAGGTGAACTGGGCTCGATCCCCTGCGAGGTCGCGCCCAGATTTTCGCTCTTTAGAATCGTGGCGGGTTTCGTCGGGGATCTCCAAGTTTCCCCGCCCTTGCACTCCGGCGCTGCTCCATACTCACCTTGTTTCACCCTGGTCCACTCTTCAAGACCCTCAATGTTAAGAGCCACCCTGACCTCTCCACCTCTCATGGCGAATTTGTGTTGGAAAAATAAAGTATATTCTATTCACAGTAAAGTGAGCACTTTTTAAAGCTCTCTCATTTGGAATAATAATAGTCAAATAAATATATTTAATTTTAGCCTTATACTTCAGAGTGCGGTGGAATATACACACTGGGTTTATTACTTACTTTTTAATATTTATTTTAAAATGTGATTAAAGGATCTGAAAGGAAAACGTAACTAGGGCCTCAAAAGTGTTCACATTATCGTGAACAGTCTATAATAGCAAGCGGTAGTGCCTTTTTTTTTTTTTTCTGGCGTGCTCTGTGTACCAAACGTGTTTCAACGAGTTCTTCAGATGTGGGAAGCGCCGTGCAGTACGTGAACCGTTTTTGCACCAACCTAATTGGCGCTTGGAAAATTGCCAGCGCTTTGCCCGGCACGTGTAGACCTGTTACGACCTTGGACTTGCGGCTTTGCGTTGAACGCAAACAGTCGTGTGTTCACGTTTCTATAGGCCATTCACGGTAAAGCGAGCACTTTTTTTGAAGCCCTCTCATTTGGAATAACAGTCAATAAATATATTTTACTGTAGCCTTAGACGTTAACTTTAGATTCCGGTGAAATACAACACTGTTTATGTCTTACATGACGATATTTATTTTAAAAAGTGGTAGAATGCAAAAAAAATGGCTCAAAGGGAAAAAGTAACTAGTGCTTCAAAGTTCTCACTTCACCAACAGCCTAAAGCCTCTTACATAATATCGTTTGCTGAAGTGGATCATAAAAAAGTGTATGATTGGACTAAGCATTTATGCAAACCACAGTTTTATCGAAAATACACCGTACATATCAATATTTTTCATTAACATATGTTTGTGTTTTACTGGTGCTGACGAGTTATGATGGGCATTAGAGCCCGTTTGTACAATGGAGGGACAGGGAGACAATCTCTGTCGCTAAAATAATGTGATACGTAGCTGTTTAGTGGGCATACTTTCCTTCCTGGAAATTCCTGCACACACCTCGTTTGACGTAGCCTTCATATTTTCATCTTGTTTCTCCAACTGCAAATGTTTTTGACAGTGTACATTATATACAAATGAAAGGATTCCGACGCAGTGGTGGCAACTTCCATTGCCTAATTAGCGAAAGAACACTTCAAGGTTAGGTGTGTAAAATATAACAGTTCTATAATGTAGAAAAGGGTAAATATCTTTTTTTTCCGGGGAATTCGGAGCTTAAAAAACTTGTACTATTGATTAGTCGAGTGATCTTGAATACTTGTAAAGAGATTCGCCTTCTAGAGATATGATAATTGAAGGGGACTTGGTTGAACTCAGTCACTAAAATCTTGGTTTCAGATTTGGTTTTTCGGTCATTGGTTGCATTGGTAGCGAACTGATTAGGTTTTGTTACATATTGTTACAATTTTCTGTCTTAAGTCAGCGGGCCGAACCAAGTTCGTTAAGGGATGGAGGGCTTAATTAAATGAGAACTAAGTGTAATTTTCAAATTTTATTTACAATATCTACAAACAAAATTGTCCCGACTCAACATCTCACAATAAATTGATATCACTTTATGTTTACAGTTATTGACTTCAATCAATACAATTTACAATTACCTCAAATAAATTAACGTAATTAAATAATTAAAAATCATTCCCAATAGACAGTGTCTCAAAACATATTCAAATTATTTTACAAATTATATGTCCATATTTGACAGTTCCAATATTTACAATAAAGTCCGTATGGCATGTTATTCAGTCCCACCTCAGTTTAGTCCAGGTCCCACCAGTCCGCAATGTTCTAGAGTTCTCCGAGCGCCCTCACGCACAGTAGCCTTCCACTCGTCTGATATCACGTCGTCTCGTCCATCCACACCACGAACACCTCGTCCGCCATCGCCTCGCAATTTCCCGTCGTCGGCCGTCCTCTTCAATGATGTCCCGGTTACCGCACTCGGCGCAGAGGCTTCGCCGAGGGTCCTAATTCCCAGAATATTCTAGCGCATCCTTTAAACTCGAAGGCTTCTCCAGCAGTGGGGCGTGGAGGGGCTGTGACGCCAGCTAGGTCACCGCTGTCAGTCATTCCTCCGCTGGGGGAGGGGGGGGGTGCCACGAGGCAGTGAACGGGTCTGCTAGATGGGAAGAGGAGGGTCGAAGTGGGTCACCTCTACAGAGCCGGACCGCACATAACGGAAGCTAGCGGCTGGTGCGAGCCACAGTGCGTTACAATATACGGAATATAAAATTACCAAAGCATTTGATAAAAATTCTTACCTGTAATTCATTATTTAAAAAATTCCTATATTTAAAGTAACGTTAGAAACATGATGTGTTTGGTAGGAAATTGCGATCGTATGTGGGCGAACTCGTTGCCACCTGCACGTTATCTCAACTCTGATTTTGTCGCTCTGTTAGTCTTCCACTGAGATTCATCAAGTGTATAGACTATTCACGGTAATGTGAGCACTTTTGAAAGCTTTCTCATTTGGATTAATAGTCAATAAATATATTTTATTTTAGTATTAGGTGTTAACTTTCGAGTGCAGTAGAATCTACACGCTGTGTTTATTACTTAGATTGCAATATTTGTTTAAAAAGGTAGTTAAAAGATTTTAAAAATAGCTTAAATAAAAAAGTAACTAGGTTCTCAAAAGTGATCACTATACCGTGAACAGCCTGTATTTAGATGTCTTGAATTGCCAGTCACATAAACTGAGATGCGCAAAGTGGCGGAATCTACTTGGGCTGAACATGGACACACACATTAGTCGCACAGCCTATGTCGCATTTAATACTACTGCAGAGAGGGGTGCTAGTTCGTACCCCAACCCCCTCCCATCCGGAAAGACGTACAGATATTAACCTTAATTGTTTTAGGATTTATAAATAAACATTGTTAGTCGTTTACACGTTATTCGAAATGGTAATGTTAATTATTTTTGTAAAACGATTTTCCCGTACGTGCACTCATATTTTCTCGTGCACAACCTGCTTAATTTTTCCTCTGCAGGCAAAGAATATTCCGTTACTTGTGTAAATCTGTATTTGTAATTTACTACGTTGAGATTTAAGGAAATTTTTTCTTAATTTTACAGTATATTTACCGGGAATTTGTATTTGTAGGTATCAAATGCTGGAGAAACGCCGGCTCATTGTACAGATGTAACTGTTTAAGACTTTACAAAGGTATTTTCCAAACACTAATGTGTAATTCTTTTACATGTACTTTCCTTATTTTTTACGTGTACTTTCCTTTTTTTTTACGGGTATTTTCCTTATTTTTTTTTACACCCACTGCATAAAATACTTGTGTAGAATAGAATAATGACTGGGAATTTCTGTGTTTGGCCTTCGTATATGCTGGGAATTTCGGGAAAAATATCCAACTAATTGGATAATTTCACCGAAGTTTGGAGGTCATTTCAGTTTTCACTTATTAAGAAACCTTCACGGGGTAAAGAACGCTTGGTCGCTAAATGCACGCATGGATTTGGTGGAAATGTTTTACGTCTTTGGCAGTAGGTAGAGGCAGATGTTACCAATCAAGGCATTTTCTTGCGACCTCGAGAGTTGTTGTTTCGAATCCCGTGCATGCCACATAAATATAAGTTTAGGTTAGCTAAGTTTGTAAGTCGCTCCCAATTAAACATCATCCCAAAATTTCCCTATTATTTTTCATCTTTGTGTGAAACTAGGCATTTATGGTAATTTATAGATCTGAATTACATTAACTTCTCGCATTCATATGATTATGTCCCCAAAGTTAGGCGAAACAATATCCACATCTTCACATTTCTGGCTCAAAAAAATTTGATCACCTTGGCTGCCTAACGAAACAGTCCAGCAAACATGTTCACTTTTTTCCTCCGTGGGTATTGGGTGAAAAAAGACTTTCCACGTGAAGTTTGGCAGCAACTCAAGAACAGCTTGTATTTGCTCGCAAGTGTACACATCAGATAAGTACTGAAAGTTAACACAACAGGTTCACAGCTAATTTAATAATTTTGAAATCAATCTTAAAAAAAAAATGATTTTCCCCTAAGCGGGTAGTATCCATTCCATCTTCGATTTTCTTACAAATCTTCGTAATGAAAATTTATTACCAGAAATAAAAAAAATCAAAGCTAGACATGACATAAAGAACTACTTAAGAAATTTTTTTCTTAAATTTGTACGGTTTCAATTATACCTGTAATTTCCCATGTGGGATTGACATTATTAAATAATCAGGTAATATTTGATAACGGTTACAGATGTGAAACTAATCACGTAGGAAAAATAAGTTTGATTACGAAATAACTGTTAATATGTTCCCTATGCCTTGACTAGCTTGGTTTCCAAATAAATAGACTCAGACTATTAAGTTGTGGAGGGAAATACGTAAATCCAAGATAAGGATACTTCCCTTTCAAATGCACTAGCGATTTAATGAAACAGAGTTCTGCAGCAATGCTGGCAGAAAATTGTGAGAACTAGCTTGGGGCCGCGGTGGTGAAGTAAGAGAACCAAGCCACGGCAAACCGGACTCCATTCCCGGCGGATCACTTACCAATTTTCGCATATGGGAAACATAGTAGACGTTAGCTCAGGTCTCTGGGTTTTCTCGGGCCACTCCTGCTTCCCCCACCATTGCACAACGTCACTGTGCTATTTCAACCTCGGTCGGCCCTAAAGACCTCGTCGGCTGCCGAGTGCCATTGTCTCGCTCATGGACAGTTGTAGCTCTTTGCCTTAATATTTCATTACAATTGTAGTGTTCAATTTAGCGTACACGGAAATTAATTATGTACGTAACATGAGCAATTATTTGTGTAGAAGTAAACAGTCTAACAATTATAATTATTTTTTGTCGATACATCAGTACCAGTCTTCAAACCTTTGACTATCTTGTAATTCTAATACATTTTCCCTATTAATCTATACTTTTTCACATTTATGTTTTCCCCTTTTTCTTTTTCCGTCTTTATCTCTGATTTTATATCTTTGTCCATCATTAGTAGTGCTTGCGTGCGTGCGTGCGTGCGTGCGTGCGTGCGTGGGCGCGCGCGCTTTTTCTAACTTTATATTTACTTTATATCTTTCGGAAGCAGACCCTGACAGAATACTGCAAAAACTATCTTTAAGCGTGTATCCAGTTTCAACGCAGATGATATAGTAACAAAATCCAAAAACTCTTTCAAGTTTATAATCAACGGCAATTGTCGACTAGTCTTCGGTCTTGCATATATTTTTCTTAGTTGATGCCATTCACTCGGTTCCATAAGACAAATTAATTTTCTCACCAATGGCCTATATTAATATATTTTAATTGCTGGCGTGTATCCCAGTCATCAGAATTTTTAGAATATTTGCATTTATAGATAATGTGTTAGATTGAAAAAGAGGAGCATATTTTGTTGTAATCTGAAACACAGTGGTCAAGCCTACAGTTATAAGATAACGTATACTTAAGTGGCGATAAACTATCGTACGAAAAAGAAAAATTGTGAAATGTCAGCTTGAACAATTAAAAACACAGCCCTTTGTTTCTTTATCTTTACCGAATGTTCGTTGTGCACGTACAAAATAAATTTATTCTACCATTCTTATGAAACAACTAAATATGAAGTATTAAATATGTACCCGTGGGTAACAAAGGATGTGTTAAGATATTTGGGCGGCTCTAACATCGTGGTCTTGAGAGCCTATGTGGGTGAAGCGAGGTGAGTATGGTGCAGCGCCGGAATGAAGGGTGAGGAAACGGGAGTCCCCCGAGAAAACCTGCCGACCAACGGCATCGTCCGGCACGATTCCCACATGCGATAATTCGGAGTGAACATGCCGGGAATTGAACCTGGTTCGCCTTGGTGGGAGGCGAGCAGTCTTGATGCCTCGTCATTAGAGATTGAATATATTTATCTGATGATCAGAAGCGCACTGAGGAAAAGGTTTTATTGAATTAAACGTTTGTTTGGTGCAACCAAATTGTTTGTACGGGGGCAATTAAATGTTTTGTTGTCATAACAAAATTATTTTGTTCTTATTTTGTTGCCCCAATCTTGTAAGATTTGGTTGGTGTGACAGTAGATTTTTATGGATCTTGTACATTAAACGGTTTTGGATATTATTGAAAAAATTGAAAGCATGACCTCGGTTATTGACTTCTGGTGAAATATGAATGTTTTTAAATAAATACAATTCAAATACAGAACGCGTACGTAAATGAATATCTCAAGTTTTCCAGCTTTACTTTTTTTTCTCTCTTGTTCGATTTTTTCATTGGAATTGTTTGCATCAACACATGCACAAACAGGCACTGCTGCTATTCTTATTTGTCACAAAAATTACGAACCAAACTCTGGTGCTGTAGTTTCTAACGAAGGCAATCAAAATGAGTGGCCAAGCATATGTACACAGTTGATTCAACGAAATATTTTGTTGAACATCTCATTTTTCTGTTTAACACAGAGGTTTTGTTTATTAAAGTGTGTGTTTTGTTAGACGACTATATCAAAAATATATTTTGCTGGGGGGGCTAAGAAATATGTTTGGCCCATACAATAAAGTATATTGTTGGTTGGAACAATCATTTCTCTCACTGCGGGGAAGACATCGGTCGTGGTCCCGGAATTTGTCTGGAGACATCTAGCAAGTCCCTAGAAAACCGAAATAAGGATAGCTGGAGCGGGAACCGAACCAAAGTGCTTCGAGACACGAGTCTGTTGTGTTGGTGTACCCCTGCACCACCTTGGTCCGTACAAAAATAGTCGCGGGGAAACTGAGTGACGGTGGGAACTAGTTTGCTTCCATTACGTCGGAAAAATGAGTTTCACCGCTCGAAGCGAAAAATGTTTCACCGCTTTGAAGTGCCACTTTCAGTGCTGATTACTGCAATATACTGCGTACTAATTGGCGAATTGACCATGCACGTGACGCACAGGAGCAGAGTACGGAGAGGTGTAGGGGGAGGTCGCCCCTCTCACTTTTTTGCTAACAGAAACGTCCCCCCCCCCGCGGTCCGGTTCTGGGTGCATTGACACCGTGGACGGTCTCTACGTCACTTCTTAATGCTGTTTCTCCAGTCTTTTTAAAACAATATATTTTTTTATTAAAAGTATTGTGTAACCAAAATCAAAAAAATTCTGTAGGAATAATTTGATTAAAAATTTAAAGCAAGATTTTTTAAGTGGAGTCTCGGGGGCCGATGAGCGTGAAGCGAGGTGAGTATGGAGCATAGCCGGAATGAAAGGGTGGGCGAAACGGGAGATCCCCGAAAAAAAAAACCTGCCGGGAATCGAACCCGTTTCGCCTAGGTGGGAAGCGAGTAGTCTAACCGCTACATTACCGCAACCCCTAACATGTTCAAGAGGGAGAGAGACCGAGATAAGAATAAAACGAACGTGGGTGTGGAAATAGAAATGTTGACACTTAACCCCCCTTCTGGAAATACCAAGTCAGCAACTCGGACGTGATGAGTGATTTGATGTGTGTGCCACTGTTACCTTTTGTGTTATTTTACTTCTTTCTAAGGGGCATGTATGCCTCTTGAAAATGACCATGACACTGTTGTGGAAATGGCCAATCGAATTTGTCAGATACTAATATTTTTGCAGCCGGTTGGTACCACACAGTGAAAAAGTCTTACATTTTTCTTTGAAGTATATCAATTGAATCGGAACTGAGGAGTGATCGTCAGCACTTACTTCGGGAAAAAGACGATCGCAAGGGAACTTCCTTTTTTTAGTATGTTTGGGGTGGTGCCGCGGTGGTGTAATGATCAAACTACTCGCCTCCCACTTAGGCGAACAGAGTTCGATTCCCCCTGCGGGGTCGCTCCCGGATTTTCACATGTGGGAATCGTTCCGGACGACGCCGCTGGTCGGCGGGTTTTCCAGAGGATCTCCCATTTCCTCCTCCCCCTCATTCCGGCATTGCTCCTTACTCACCTCACTTCACCCTCAATGGCTTTCAAGACCTCGCTGTTAAGAGCCGCCCAAATCTCTTCTCTCACTCTCTCACTCACTCCGGGGAAATTCCTCTGGCGTGTTCTCGGGTCGGCGCCGCCAGGAAGACGTCTCGTCTGTTGACCAAATGGATGCGTCGATAATGGTGACCTTGGTCGTGACACGGCGCCGTCGAGTCCACGCCAAGTCAGTTCTCGACTGTTACGTAAAACTATCGTCGCGACATGCGTTAACGTGCAGTTATACCATTCCTGCTTTCCTTGCCGAGCGTCTGTTCCGGCAGGCGGGTGTCGTGTTAGACTCGAATTCGGCAGGTCGTGTGTTCGATCCCGGTGGCTTTGCCCCAGAGCAGGCATATATACACAGACGAAATGCCGTCGCGGTTTCTTTTGATATGGGCGTATAGTCTATTTACGGTTACTCCCATCTTTTCTGGAGCCATTATAAAGTTCTAGTTCCAGGATATTCCCCCGTCTCATGCAGACAAGCTTAACCGAGTCTAGAAAATTACACCAAAGGGGCAACGCACCTCATTCGTACGCACTCGGTGTATTAATATTTTGCTTAAAAGCTATTTTTATAAGGTATTACCATCGTACTTATTTTATCTCTTTTTATTATTAATTTATGCATAATATATAAATATAATAATTAGTATTAATTATAAATGAAACCTTGTAAATTATATAGCTATAAAATATATGTGAATTTTCAGTTTAACCAAAAATAAGGAACTTCTGTGTACAAAGGTATAAAACGCTTGTAATGCATTACGTATTATGTATGGGAATAACGAAACATGTCACGTATGGGGTGTTTTTTCAAAGGTTTGATTAAAAAAAAAAGTGTGAAGAAACCGCGTATGGACTATACCAATTCTCTCATTGGCTGCGCGAGACTCTGAGAACTGGTCTTGAGTCTGATTGGCTACTGCATTGTGGGAAAGGTTTCCTGTTGGCTGGGCTGCCGTGTGGCGGGAAGGTTACAAGGCGCTCTGATTGGCGAACGGTGTTCCAACATTTTGCTGGCTAGTGACTCAATTTTGTTGGCTAGTGCGGGTGGAGTTTGCTGTGTAGGTGGTTGTTTCGCCTCTGTGTAGTTAAGNTGCAATATTCCTTTTGTTATACCGCCACTTCAGACAAACGTTGGCGCTGTTCTTAAGGGCACTGCCTACCGGCTGGCAGCTGCGATATTTAAATAGGAAATCCCACGTCGAGGAAATTTCTCCTCAGTACGTTAAGTTGTTTCAAACAAAATGTATTCTTCGCGAATTTTTTAGGAGAAGATCCTACGAGCGTATATTTTCAATATAGATTGGCAGTATGTGCTTTTTTGTAAAACATAAGTTTTGAAAATCCCTTGAAAAAAGGAAGCGTGCTATGTAAACTTCTCCTAAAAGTTCGCGGAGAACGCATTTTGTTTGAAACTCGTATCTTTAAAATTAACCCACTGAGGCGATATTTCCTTGACATGGTATCATTACCTATTTAAATTTCGCAGCTGCCAGCTAGTAGGCAGTGCATGGTCGTCGCCGGGACTACTTACAACTGAGGTTTAGGGCTCTGAATGTTTCCTTCAGAGGAGTGAGAGATTCACTACCGGGTTTTTGCGCAAAATAAATGCAACAAAACTTGTGACTTGTCATACGAATATATTATTTTATGTTAAACAATATGCCAGGTAATATTAAATACAAAAGCAAAAACTGTTATCGAAGTAAAATGATGGATAGGCAGAAAGAACTCAGTTTGGTCCAGTCACGAGTCACTACATATGTAGAGAATGATTACGAGCACTAATAATTTATAAACGATTCTTGTAATTAATCTCTTACGTTTCATAGAAAAAGTATAGTTTGCACCCTTCTGATGCCTATTCTAATACCGCATGTCCGTTGAGATCCTGATTAGGCTTTGGGCATAACAACATAGTGTGTTGTTTCAATTTATTTCCTTCTTTGGCAGAGCGGCGTTTGTGAACCTGTATAACATTATTCGAATCATAAAAAGTAATTAAAATCCTTTTGGAATTGACATGCTTGAGCAAAAGAAGTGTGTAAATGTCAAAACATAGTAATTCATTCAGGGTAATAATAATAATAATTATTATTAATAATAATAATAATAAAGCTGTTTGCGTACTTGGAACTTATCGTAAGGGAATAAAATATCCCTCCTTTATTGTGAACAGAATTGGGCATTTTAAATTTTG
>NQII01000252.1:323844-334190 GCA_002778355.1 Clitarchus hookeri
TACAACATTTTTAATCCTTCTGTTTCATTTGCTTATCCTTTCCCGCCAGTTCGGCTGCCCCAAGTCTGCGGACAGTGTTGCCGAACGTACGGGATATTCCCGTACGTGCACGAGTGCAGGATACATCTTCGTGCTCTTTGGTACGTGAATTTCGGCTTCGACCCGAGGAATGTTGATAGTTATTTCGAGTCTTCGCGAAACGAAATAAGAATAAAAAGCTGACACAGCGGATGAGAAAGCTAAGGGTTAGCTTCTGCCAATACATGGGATAATCGTGCGGCAGTCAACACCAGAATGAACAACCAAGCAAACGAAAGAATGACGGTGACATTGTAGCAAGCACACAGACGTTAAAATAACTGCGGTGAACACAACACAGACCGTATGCAACACTGCCGCTGCCACTAGACGTGAAAAAGGTGTTTACACGTGTAGATCGTGTAGATATGGGAAGACTGAATACAGCGTAGAGACAGGTGTGTGGACTGAAGAACCCGCAAATAACACGACAAAACTCAATTTGCTAAACAACAAGAATAACACCAGGAAAAATATCTACTTTAGACTGGATATAACAACTCGGCAGAGTTGTTTCAAGCAAAGTGTGAACTTTAATTAGAATTGTTGTATCTGAAATATTTCAGACAAGAAATGTGTGATCAATTCTCAAACAAGATTTTATTCGTGGCCTTGGCAACGCTAGCCCCTCTCGTTACTGAAGTGTCACATTGACTTTATACCTGGAAATTAAAATGTGTTCAACTACCAGATAAAAATTAATTTGTTTCTCTTCTCCATACTATCTCAGGGTATGACGCAAAAAGACAATGCCACGGTGTTGGTAGTTAAATTGACTGGGGTCAGTTCAAGTTTAAAAGGAAATTCGTCTCTGCTTCTTAAGAATAATAATTCGTAGACTTAGCTGGTGATAAGTTAAAATGAAGAATTCTGGACGTTCTTGAAATTCTGCTGGGCGATCTCGTCGTCGGTAGTAGCACCCCGCCCCTGGACGTAGTACGAAATTTTCCCGGGGCTTCCCTAACTAGGCTCTCGGGCCTATAGTGCTAATACATTTAAGCACACTGCGGTAGTTAGACTTCATTAAACGTGTATAATTATGTGGGCGGCGACCGATACAGACATGCTTCTTATTAATCGTGCGCTCGCTTCTCCGTCTCCTTCGAGACGGCATGTTTACAGGCCCGAACTCGGGTCCTTGTATTTAAACTACATTAAAATCCCCTCGGGCTGAACCCACGCGGGTTAGCGCCCTGCCGTCGAAAAACCAAGATAACTAAAATTCTCATTCAAAACTTAATTAAATAACGCCGTCGAAAACTGACCAATCACGAGAGTGCCAGAGGCAAGAATTACTCACCACGTCACTTAGTTACCATGGAAACGGTTCAACAACTGATCAGAAACTGGGGTCCTTCTAAACACGTTACAAAACAACAGACTGGAAAGACATACAAAATGTGTTGTACACAAAATAAAATAAAAAAATTAAACGAGCAGTGAAATTACATACTGATTAACATAACTAATGTGCCCATGAAAAATAATGTGCATGGAATCAGATTACGCCCTGAAAATACATAAACAAGTAAATAATTAAAATATGTTTATGGCCCAAATTTACGTCACAACGGTAGAGTGGTGAACAAAGATTAATAAATAATAAATTAAAATAAACAAAATAATGCAAATGTAATGTGAAATAATTTTATTTATACAATTATTGTTACTTAACCAAAATTGTGCAATGAGTAAATACATATTCCAAGAATATTTCAGCAACTTGCTTGGTGGAATAATTATTGTGAGTACAAATACACATTTGTTTATTCCAATGTGTGTGTTTAAAAGTTTCAAACAGGCAAAACTAATATGGTGGCAATTAGGGAAATCTGTATTTTCTAATTTGTCAATTCCTAACCTTGCAGAACGCAAATTACAAAAACACGTCATATTTTGGTCACGTGATCATCTTGTTAACAAAAACTGCCAATTTTAACATGGCCTGTCAGTGAATATTGATTTTTTCGTAACCTGCCCTAATTCTAACTGGAGAGTTGAAAGTTCAAGTTAGGGGCGGAACCTAACCGCGTTTCAACCGCTAAACCCCCCTCCCCCACACGCCTAGTAATGTATAAAACATACTATAGTCATATTCGCGGTGTATTCACACTTTTAAAATCAAACCTTTGGAAAATCACCTCGTATGAGGCGTTTGGCTGTCTCCTAAATATTTCATGTATCCCAAACTTTTTATACTTATGTCAACATAAAAGTATCGTATTTTTGACAAGCTGAGCTTTTACATACGTTTAATTATAAATTATGTGTTTCCAGTGTATGTATAATGTTTACGTGAGATAAACTTTGTTTTGCAATGATTTTGAAAATTTTGGTTAAATTCTTAGAAACTTCTAACAAAATCGAATTAATTTACATCTCTGTCTGTAGAGAATTTTGAGAGGAATGCGACTAGTGGTCTACCATTGAAATCGGAGGAATGGTTCGCGAGATATGAGACTTTGAATTTCTTTGAGGTGTCCCAACCGGACATCCAAAATTGCATTTTCCTTTTCTCTTGTCTCTATTTGTTAGAAGGTGCAATTAATATTGCATATTATTATAGTTTTCGGGGGTGATCTTTTGATTGAATTGTGTTTCCAGTGTCAGTTTGTATAATGTGTATGATAAAAGAGCTTAATTTTGCAATACTTTTTTCTTTTTTGAGAATTTTGTTTATTTTACTAACAACCTCTAATTTAATCGGATTTCGATGTGTGCAAAGGTCGAGGCGAAAAATCGCTTTGTGTTAACCTGAGGACAATCGAATCTGGCCTTCGGAGTGTCGCCGTGAAGGTGAACACGATACGTGTTGAGTGTGCGAATGTGCGCGCGTGTGTCGTTTGCTTAATCGATTGCCTTGCTTGTCAGCCGCATACTCGATGTGAAAGTAAACTGCGCCACGCTGCTAAGAAACACTCAACCTAGTTCTGCATTTCGGGCTCGTAGGTTTCTCACCCTCCGGGGCAAGTTTATTTCGGAACGCGACTTAGCGTGATTTATATCAAGATCGTTATTGTGCGAAGTAGCTGCCTCCGTCGTAAATCACTAGGCTATAGTTTGAGACTCATGTAATTATATCAACATTGTTCAACATTGCATTTCAATCCTACAAAAATTACTCAATTTTTTTAATACCTCATGAAACTGCATTTGCCATTTTAGGTTGCAGTTACTGGCAGCGTTATAAGATTCCTCAGACGGCAATTCTGTTAAGTTAGTAGTGTTTGTTCGCTATCTTCTATTTTTGTTCGTGTTTATTTGTATCACATAAAACGTTGTGCTTTGGATAATTCCATGAAGAAGTTCAAGATATTTAATGCAAAAAAAGAAAGTCTGTACTCGGGGAAGTGAATCTAATAGTTAATTTCTAAGAAATTTCCTCCTTCGCTTACCGCAAAAAAATATGTCTTGAGTTGCTATCGAACCTTCACTCTTGTCTGCAGCACCGCTAACTTATACGAAGCCAGGATTTCATCATAGCACTGTGCGCAGGGCAGCTGCTCTTTCCTTTGTACCGATATGTGTGATTTTTTTCCCCTTCAAATGACGTAATTGCGGTATTTGGTTCCTCATAGAGGGGTGTACTTGAAACCAGACGAAAGAAAGCTCAGGCACTGTTGATGTATGGTCTATTCGCGGTTTCTTAAAACTTCTTGAATCAAACCTTTGAAAAATCACCTCATGTGTGACGTGGTAGTTTCCTAAATATGTAATAATCACAAGCTTTTAATGCTTATGTTAACAAAAACGTATCTTAATTTTTAGCTATATTGAACTTTTACTTAAATTTTATTTCTAATTTATAATGTTTCATTTATAATCAATTCTAATCAAAACGGTGAGAAAATGCGTGTGTGTGTTGGCAGTGCCTAGTAAGAAATAGTTCTTAATGCAAAACATTATTNCTATATTGAACTTTTACTTAAATTTTATTTCTAATTTATAATGTTTCATTTATAATCAATTCTAATCAAAACGGTGTGAAAGTGTGTGTGTGTGTTGGCAGTGCCTAAGTAATAAATAGTTCTTAATGCAAAACATTATTAAACTGAGTGCGCACGAATGCGTTGCGTTGTCCCTTTGGTGTAATTTTCTAGACTTATTTAAGGCTTTCGTTGCACGAGGCGGAGGAATATCCTGGAAGTAGAACTTAAGCAGGGCTTCAGAAAAGTGTGAAGTAACCGTGAGTGGACTGTAGCTGGTTATCGCAAATTCCCTACACAGCGCGCAGGTGAAACACTTGCATTTGCTGACCAGTTTTTATCAAACTGGCCCACATCGAAATAGATCACGATGTTCGAACTTCGCATTCCGCAACATTCGATTAATAAAATAAGTCAAAATTTTTAGTTTTGTAATATCAGTCTAGCGGCTATCGATAGTTCTCGTAACCATTCCAGTGAAATGTATTGAAATCCACAGTAACCGTGTGAATTTCGTTACTTATATATATATTTGCATAAATTTTGAAAATGAACGCATATCCATCGAGTCTTTCACGTAATCATGGTTGCCAAATGTCCACAGCGTCAATGAAGAAGTTTTCACTCGGAAAGGAAATTACAGCAATAAGAATAGTTGCAAACCATCGATGCTACGCCGATCGCCAACCGCCATCATGCCGCCTTGCGTCGCCGTCTGGAAATGCCTGTAAAACGTATGTCTTGCTATGTAGTTGTGCGGTACTAACCTAGCGAAAGACGGGAGTTGCCTAACCGCCAGTTGCGTCTAGTCTTAATGTCACTGTATCGAGAAAAATTTTTTTTTGTTGAATCACACAAAGTTTGTTTAGCGCAACTAAATAATTGTTTGTATAGAGGGACTGAAATATATTGTTGTTGAAACCAAATCATTTTGTTGTTCTTATTTCGTTTGCCCCAAACTAATATTTGGTTAGTGACACTAAAAGATTTGTTTGGATCTACGCACATAAAACAGGTTCGGTTAATATTTAAAAAATCGGAAGCTCGACCGAGATTTGAACCTAAATCGTTTGCGCTCGAGTGCTAACGCTCTAGAAACCTCGGCTGAACTNATCGGAAGCTCGACCGAGATTTGAACCTAAATCGTTTGCGCTCGAGTGCTAACGCTCTAGAAACCTCGGCTGAACTGACAAATTATGAAAATAGAATGTTTTTAAATACAATAATTTCAGTGGACAAAAATGGACAATGTACAGCTTAAGTGTTTAGTTTCCTGTTGAGCCTGTTTTATTTTGGATGTTTATACCATCCAATAAATACACTAACAAACACTGTTACTATCCTTATTGTCAACAACAAAAAAACTTCTTAGCTGTATTTTCGAACGAAGTCAAAAATACGAGTGGCCAAACAAATGTTTACAGTTGATTCATTAAATATTTTGAACGACGGTCTAATTTTTTTTTTTGGCCCAATACAGAAGTTTTGTTTATTCAAGCGTGTATTTTGNTAAATATTTTGAACGACGGTCTAATTTTTTTTTTTGGCCCAATACAGAAGTTTTGTTTATTCAAGCGTGTATTTTGTTAGATGAACCAAATTAATTTTGTTGCTTTCAAGTTTGGTTTTCTCAACAAAATATTTGTGTTGTTGCAACTAAATACATTGTTACGCGCTCGCTGTTTTTCCATCGCTTCTCTTGACCCGCCCCGCCCGAGCGAGCGAGCGAGCGAGCGAGCGAGCGAGTGAAGGAGTGTGCGAAGGACAGAGTAGTGTGAGAAGTACGCGGCGATTTTCAAATTCAATACGCCGCGTGCCGCCACGATAAGCCTATCGCGACGCGCGCTCTCCGAACCTTCAGCGGATTGAAGATATGAGGTTATCTTTGAAAGAATGTTCTGGCCATTGCCCTTGCCTCTGTTAGCGAGACTCGGGGGCGCGCGGAACCTTCTGTAACGGGCCAGCGAGACTGCTTGAGCCGCGACGGGCCTCCGAGACGTCAGTCTTGAGAATTTAGAGTTTGGAGGATTGCGCGAACTTAAAGCGACAGGTGTTCGAAGACAGTGAAGTGACGAGCTAGCAGAGCGAGTGGCGACGAGAGTGACCAGAGGGAGTGAAGTCTGTGGACTGCGAGCATCGGTGAAGTGAAGAGTGAGACTGACAGGCAGGACTACTGAACTGGATGCGCGAGTATGACACATTTGGTTTGATGGCAATGGACAGATTGAATATGTGTGAATTAAGTGATAGTAACCAATATACACACATTCATAAGGACTGTAATTAGAATTCAGATATACATTAAATATTGCTCTCATTCAGAATAATAATAATACAAAAATAGTTCAGTGATGTAAATAATAGCTGTGTGTCTGGCATCTTGTAACAATATTTTTGACTGCACACAAACAAAGTATTTTGTTGACTGGAACAAACCTTCCTCTCAGTGATCCGACATATCATAGTCTTTCTTAATGTTAGTTTAACAGTTAATTCAATGCTGTTTTGTTGAAAATAGAAGTTTTTTCTCCCTTGCATGTACTACCGCTTATGCAAACTTTAATTTTGTAATGGACGTAATTACTGATGTTAATGCAGAGCTCAAAGTCTAACTATGAAAATGTGAGGATAATATATACAATATATTCTTGGAGAACTTTCGAAACCTTTTCGTAGGATCTTCTTTTCTCCCCTTTTTGTATCCTTTCAACAAATGTAAAAAATTAACATTGCTGCGGAACTGTTCACTTTATTCGTGCGTTGTTCAGTCGATACTGTGAAATTTTCAGTATCGCAAATATGTTACTAATATGCTAATTCGTACTATATTTGTGTAAAACAGAAAAAAAATGTAGTAAATTTGGTGTACACACATTTTCGCACGGCACTTTTAATACGACGTTAAGGAACGGAACTACTTTTCTTCCCTAGCTACCAACTTCATTGGGTGCATGACACTACATACTGTGACTGTTAAAATATGTGGTTAGGAGCAGGGTTTTTTTTCAGGGGTTGGTTTCAAAAATCCTCAACCGCGAACAGCCTTTCCTATTACCGTAATTCTTTATTTGATATGTGCGAAAATGAATTATTCGTGGACCAGTTTAAACAGTACACTTTTTAAAAGATGTGCAGACATAAAACTAATTTGATGCCAACCAACCAACCAACTACATGTTCTCAAATTACTGTTAACATTAAAATATGTAAAGCCTTTTCACGGTAAAGTGAGCACTTTCGAAATCAGCTTTAGAAAAATGTAATTGCCCCTACCTACCTATATTTTAACGGGCACATTGTTTGGCATGTGCCCAGTTAAGTTTGCAACGACGGAGGGAAATTAGTTCCATGCCTTAATGCTGAATAAAAAGTGTTAATAAAACATTTGTTGATACTGAAATTATTTCATTTTCTTTCCCTCCTTTTTTTTAAAAAATTATTTTGGGCGTAATAATGAGCAAATTTGTAAACCATTTATATTTCTAATAATTTCGCAGTTTTAACTGACCGNTTAAATTATTTTGGGCGTAATAATGAGCAAATTTGTAAACCATTTATATTTCTAATAATTTCGCAGTTTTAAGTGACCGACGCATCAGTTAAGTAATCAGGCCCATTAAAATGTTGAATTAACGTTTGGTGGTAGGACACAGTATAATCCTATAAGTATATCGTAGGCATTAGAATTAAAATTTCTAATGGAATTTCCGTCGTTCAGCAAGACTAAGTTACTGGTGAAATTATTGTAAGGTACATTCAAGAGGTCTTGCTAAAATATTTCTTGGACGTGACCCAAAGAATTCGGCCTTGCGACAGTATCCTTGGCACCACGTCTGTCAACTTCGGTTTGACGTCACCGTGTTGAAACGTCATGAAGGAAGCGGAATGTGGTTGGTTAGTCACGAAGAGCGTCGTGGCGTGGAGGACGGCGCGTCACTGCGCTTGCGCCACAGCGTAGCGTGCGGATGTCTGGCCGAGGTGAGGTCAAAGACGAGTGACTCGGACCGTGTTTGTTGACGGAATGGGCACGTGGCCCGATATTGCGTGTGGAAATGACATTTTATTCTGCACCTTTTGGTAGGCCCCCGCGAACAAAGTGATTGGAACTGCCAGTAGCGGGATACTGATTTAAACGTTCATAAGTTATTGGCTTATGACCACACGTATTTACATTTTGGTTTAAAACCTTTCTGCTGTTACTATCACCTCTTCAAATAAATTTCTTACCATTATCGCTTTTGGGTATTACTTAAGAAATGTATGTCATACAACACTTTAGGTTCATATTGAAGTTTTCAGGTGTAGTATAACACAGTTACGGAGTAACACTGCCGATTATAGGTTGAACGTACCAAATATGTAGTTCACGGTCTTATTGTCTTCTACTTATAGTAGTTACTTTGAGTACCTACATTACCGTCAATGTGCGTAATACCATTGGTAGAGATTGAAGTCAAAATGGAAATTCTTAATAGGATGTTGGTAATATAATTTGCTTGCGTGACAGAAGTATTTTGTGTTCGATAACTGTTCGAGCTTCAAGTGTACTTAGAGTTTTCTTTCATAGTGTGTTTTTTTTTCCTTCGAAAAAGAAAGGGGGTAGATGGTTACGAAGTCAAGGAAAAAGTAGTCTTAAATATATCAACGGTCGAGTTTTTATTGGCATTAGTTGAGACACTCCTTTGCAGAGTTCCAAAATGTCGCATCTTGACAAGGGGCATTGAACTTGCAAAGTCCGTATTCATACAATCACCGTGGGAAAGTAACCTGCAGCAGCCTGCAAATGCAGGTAGTCAGTCGCCTCTTGAGGTTCCGTAGCCGTACCGTGCCATAATCCACTCTCGTTGTTATTTCAACCACAATGTAATGACACTGCAGCGTATTCGCTCGTGCCGCTGCCCAACGATAGGAACTGCACACGAATATTTTTCCAAGAAAGGATCGATAGTAGTCGTCAAATTATTTATCCCCGTCTTTCACAATACCAGCTGTTGATTTTCGCCAGTATTACTGTCGGCCGTATATCGACAAATTTGGGTTAATAATTAAGATTACCTCGTTGCTTTTATGAGGTGCCTACGGACTTGCATCGTAACTCTGTTGGAATACAATTGAAAATAGCTTTTGTTTATAACGAAGTTTAAAAGTTAGCAATACGTTTCCAGCTATGGAAAGAACGGAATCATCAGATGACTGTGGGATGCAACTTTAAACGATAGCGCTCGTATTATCGAACGCAATTTTGAAGTCCAGAATAGGCTAAAACGCTTTTTTTTTTTTCTCGAACTGCTTAGTCTTTAATCATACTGACAAATACATGGGTGAAAATGCAGACTTCTCACAAATAAAATTCTAGGTACTTGCTGAACTACGAAAAGACTGCAAACCGGGTTGTTCACTTCCATGTAGAGGCAAATAAATGTCTTTGGAGTACGCAGTCCTCAATAGTCTGCATCACACGCTATCCAAACCAGTGATGCAGTCTGTCGGGTCTGTGAGGTTTATGCAGGCATTGTTGCAAGTGGGTCATGTCTGGTCGAACAGTAAAGCAGGTAAAGTGTTACGAATGGTGATAATGTTCAACATGGTTGGAAAATTAACTGATAATTCTATAAAAACTGCATTATAAATGCCGTATTCCGGCCATTTTGAAAAGGCTTTAAAGATAAGCATTATGCACAAATCTCCATTCCGTGCTAATAGGACCAACCTTCCGTTATTAACAAGAAACTTTGTCTTCCATCGTCATCGCGGAAAATTTCTAGTAATCATTCGAGAACGAGCGCACTTGTATATTGGAGGTGCACAGGGATGCTGTAAGCTGATGACTCGGAGCGACTCACCACTTGATATCTTAAACTGGAGTGATAGACTGATGTTATTCCTCCCTTTTTTTACTCCTATTTATAGCGTGAGCGCGCGCGTACACAAACGAAAATGTTATACGGCCTGCTGTGATGCGCGCTCCTAACAATCCGCCGATTGCTTGCCTCGAGCAAACCCCGGGTAGATGAGGCCCATAATTACCGCAGTAATATGGTTTTTCGTCGGATCTGCAAGATTTATTTTTTTAGTAAATTTTGAAGCACCTCCGGATACAGTCATTCACACGTAGCAGCTCTACTTAAAACACATTCTCGAAAGATAAAGCGATATTAGGATTAGTTTGGTGGTTCGGAATTTTTTTTAATTAAGGGGGTTGGGTAGCGGCGTAGTGTTTGCTTATAGCGAAAGATTTAGATCTTACCTGTTTCAGTAAAACACCATGCAGTATGTTTAACCATAAAACAGTGGACGAGAGCAGTGGCGTTCGCAGAAATGTATGGTGGTGGGGGGGGGGGG
>NQII01000252.1:334212-378013 GCA_002778355.1 Clitarchus hookeri
TATAAAATTTTGAGCTGAAGAACAACAGTAGAAGTAGACTCTTAAAATTTTTATCTTACTTATTTTTACAGTCTTTTATACCGTGTTATGTACATAATTAATTATTTTACTTATAAATACCAATCTTTTTTATTTTTTAACGTGTTTTTTTACATTAGGGAGGGAGGGTTGAACCCGGACCCTCTCCCCTTATCTGCGCCCCTGGAAGAGGATGTAATTATTTTTAAGGTCAAGTAAATAATTTGCGGATCTCTGCCGTTATCGTGCTGTGGCTTTAATTAGAAGTTGATAACGAAAGCCACGCGCTCGGTGTGATGTCCTTGGCTGTGGAGGGTATCTATTGTAGGGAGCCGACGAGAAGGCGGAGGCAAAGGAATGTGGGGTTGTTTGTCGCCGAGTGCAGCCTCCTTTCACGCCTTTCATCGCCTGCGTGTATGTACCTGTGGTTCTGAAAACATTTGCTCTGTCAGTGCAACACATGGCTGGTAGCTCGTCTAAGACATTTGTTTCCTTATGGCTTATAATTAATTAATTAATTAATTAATTAATTAAAGCCGGGAAGGCGGCTACATGCTGACTCATTAAAAGCATAGTCAAATATGCAAGACCTCCCTCATTCGCACACACTTTAATGCGATGGTTGTGCATAACATATCTGAATAACCAAATGGTTAGTATATAAAACCTAAAAGCAATAAAACAATGTAAGTAAGGTATGTCTGTGAACACGTAAAACAGTAAACAAAAACACGCAAATATGTGAATATAAAAATACAAAAGGCACTCGGAGACACAAGTTTTGCGGTAACGGAAAAAAACATAAAGAAGGGATGTATACAGTTTCATACCTTTGTAATTTTATCCAATCATAGCATCTAAGTAGTGTCAACGTGTTAGCAAATAATGAGAACTAAAATAACACACACACACACACTCTCACACACACACTCTCACACACACACTCTCTCACACACACTCTCTCACACACACACTCTCTCACACACACACTCTCTCACACACACACTCTCTCACACACACTCTCTCTCACACACTCTCTCTCTCACACACTCTCTCTCTCACACACTCTCTCTCACACACACTCTCTCTCTCACACACTCTCTCTCTCACACACTCTCTCTCTCACACACACTTTCTCTCTCACACACACACACTCTCTCTCTCACACACACTCTCTCTCTCACACACACTCTCTCACACACACTCTCTCTCTTGCTCTCTCACACACTCTCCCTCTCTCTCGCTCTCTCACACACTCTCCCTCTNTGTGGTTCTGAAAACATTTGCTCTGTCAGTGCAACACATGGCTGGTAGCTCGTCTAAGACATTTGTTTCCTTATGGCTTATAATTAATTAATTAATTAATTAATTAAAGCCGGGAAGGCGGCTACATGCTGACGCATTAAAAGCATAGTCTAATATGCAAGACCTCCCTCATTCGCACACACTTTAATGCGATGGTTGTGCATAACATATCTGAATAGCCAAATGGTTAGTATATAAAACCTAAAAGCAATAAAACAAATGTAAGTAAGGTTTGTCTGCGAACATGTAAAACAGTAAACAAAAACATGCAAATATGTGAATATAAAAATACAAAAGGCACTCTGAGACACAAGTTTTGCGGTAACGGAAAAAAAACATAAAGAAGGGATGTATACAGTTTCATACCTTTGTAATTTTATCCAATCATAACATCTAAGTAGTGTCAACGTGTTAGCAAATAATGAAAACTAAAATAACACTACACACACACATTCTCTTCAGCTGTGCATAGGACAGTCCGTGTCTGACAAGGGATTGGCAAGCTCTGATTCAGATTAGGAAATATCATCAGTCGAATCACTGGAGTCGCTGTTACTGTCCACACACATAACAAAACTGTCGATAGCATCTTCCTTCCGTCTCCCAGTAGCGTTCCTCTATTTTGTGCACATTCTGGCGAGACACTATCCTCCCACATGTTTGTTTATTTACATCTGAACTGAGTCAGTATATTTTAATTTTATTACATTTGTTTTGTTTAATTACGTTTCATTTAGTTTGGTTAGAATTGTATCGTTAAAACAATCTCTCTTCAATTTCTTTATAATTTTATTTTCGTACTGTAATTTTACTGCAGAGTGCAGTTTATATTCAGTGGTAGAAGTTAATGTAGTTTTATTTTCTCTCCGCAACAGCCTATTCAAAACGTATGTATGAAAGAAGTTTATTTTTGCACCCCAGAGAAATGAACGTTTAGTATTTGTGATCTAAGTCTGTAATAACAGGATATGACGTTATCTTAGATATTTTCCCGGGTCATTGTCTTTGTGTGTGAACCCCGGGGACTCTCAAATCAGACATGATGGAAGGCAGACCACCTTAAATTTTGTTAGGCGATTTTCCAGTAAATGTACGCGAAGATTGCCCGGCGTAAGCCAAGGAGAGGTGTTGAGGGGCGCCTCAAAGTTCTGTAAATGTGCGTGGACAAGCAAGAGTCCTGAAACGCCAGGTTTTAAATTTTTGAGTGGGTTTTTATTCAACCGACGCTGCCGACAATACTTCGGAAGGATGAGTATTCCTAAAGACATATTGCTACCATCTTGTCACCATACCTCAATGAATTTTTCTGTTTCTCATCAAGAATTAAATTATTTCTGGAACTTATTACCTATAATTTTATTTAGACGTTTTTGCAGTTTTAACTACATAATACTTTCCAGGGGTCTGAGATTTTTTTTTATTATCTCATGCACGCTGGCCAATAATTACGTTGTGACGTAATTTGAAATGTAATATGGCTGACATGAGAGGTGATAGTCGAATTTATTTTAAAATGCTAATTTGCCTGGCCGAGTGTTGTAACTATGCGAGGTGTGTGAGCTCGGCGTATCCTTGACTTGGCGGAGGCCGACCTCTGGTAGGCCGACCTCTGGTTGGACGAGCGTGCAATGCCGCGGGACGCGGCGACAATGTTGAGCAGGGTCTCTCGCTCGTGGCACGTCGTTGATTGAGATGCGCAGTCATACGTGTCGCTCTACACGTGACCAGCAGCGCCAACCAACTTCAAAAATGCTGCGACGGTTGTGAAACATTCTTGTTAACTACTCGTAGTTTTAAGATTTACTTTACGTTCATTGTAGCTCAACGTTTAGGCCACGAAATAATTTTTTTTTTTATATATATATTTCTACCACATGTTCTTGTAGAAATTAAAAGGGACTACTTTTTCCTCGGGTAATTTTTTTTTAGATCGCGTGGTTTTTTTTGCAAAATGACACGCTTTTGAAAGCCACACTTGCTTGTCTTTCTACCCGTTCTGTATCCTTCCGCGTAATGTACAAATTTACATTGCTATGGTCAGAGTTACTTGTACCCTTGCGTATAAATATGCTATGTTAAGACATATTAATCTAGTACGAACAAAAATAATCCAATTTTTAAAATGGCAGCAAATTAAAATTTGCACTTTCATTTAAACGACAAATCAAGGAACTGTTTTTGAAAATTTGCTGCCAACATTTGTCGAACTACTTGTGGTTCCTCATTACGGATACGGTTACAACGATGCAGTTACTGGGAGCGATATTTTTAGTCAAAGGTTGATTTCAGAAGTCCTCAGTTGATCTCGAACCACCTATAATATCCGCTGCTAGACGATACTTAAACGTCGACCACTTTTACCAGAACCCTACTCGTGCAGCTGACGTAAACGTTGCAAAACACATTTACCCGTAAAAGTTGTAAAAATCATGAACTCGCTATTTTCGTAACTCGTTACTTTGTTTACGACACTTGAAACGCCTGCTAAGACTCTTTCGCAATGTAGAAATATTGCACAAGAAGAGACAGAGCAAAGACTCGTTCGCACAAAAGCATATAATATTAACACGTAATGTGTAATGTATGATGTACCATAGAGGTGATAATTAGTGTAACCACAGTGCACGTTCCATGAAATCGGTGACACGTTCGACCCTAAATGGATTTTCTATCTTCATAACGGCCACCTTTCTGTTATTCAGGATCCAGTATGATACGCGGACAACCAACGAGCTCATGGTGCACAAGCTGTCATAGCCTCGTTAAAACGAACTTATAACAGAATATTANATACGCGGACAACCAACGAGCTCATGGTGCACAAGCTGTCATAGCCTCGTTAAAACGAACTTATAACAGAATATTAAATTTCGGAAGCTTTAACCATGTATCGGGAATCGAAAATCACACAGAGAAAAATTGTTCTTTGTACATCCGAAGGAGACGTAAGATTGGCGATTCTTTCTCTTCGCATGGCTTAGCACGCTCGGTTTTGTATGCAGTGTTGCCAAACTGTGACAGGCATTTCTGGTGCATAGAGTAAAGATAAGGTAGACCGATCTCGCTGGCTGCGCACAACCAATCTCCGTGTTCCAACCATGACCTGCTTTTCTACCAACACGTCTAGCGAAAACGGCCTTGGAATTGGATTTGAGGTTAGAACACTGTTTAGTAAAATAAATGTGCTTTGAGATGTATGTTTAACCCTCTATCCGCTTTGTAATGAAATTTGATTAAATTTAAATCTGTAAAAGTATTTTATTCATACAAAAGTGCTTGTCNGAGCACTTTTCAAGACCCTGCTAAATTTTACTCTCAGCCAACTTCTATCTTTCCACCACTTTTTGAGTATAAGCAAAGCCATATGAGTAATAAGCATCGTGTATACGTTTCACCTTTTGCAAAAGTTAACGTCTGAGGCTGCAGTAAAATGTATTTATTCGTGTTAATGCCTGTTAGGAGGGTTTTTTAAATTGCTCACTTCACCGTGTGATTTTGTGTGTGTGGGAAAAGGAGGGGGGGGGGGACATTATCATTTACTCGCACAAAAAAAATGCAGAATAAAAGATACTTGTTTACATTCCATTTTTTTTGTTAGGTTTATTTGACAATTTATTTAGAACAAAGTTATTTTGGTAAAGAAGTAGACAAAAAGAGTAAATTTAAATTTAAAGTACATAATTNACAATTTATTTAGAACAAAGTTATTTTGGTAAAGAAGTAGACAAAAAGAGTAAATTTAAATTTAAAGTACATAATTGTCACAGATTTAATTGACTTCATTTTGGAAAACCTGTTTCCATTGCAATTGAGAATTTTAACATTGCTAAGCCAAAAGCCATATCTCCCACTCCATCATTGCCATATCACCCACAACTATGGGAGATATAACCAAAAAATGGTTTTATTTTTGTTTTTAAATTTTGACTATCCCGGCATTATAATTTCATATTCATAATTATTTTCAAATACACAAAACCACTAACGTTTTATTTCTGGTATTTGTTTTAGGGTAGAATTAATTTAGTATTTTTTAAACACACAAATCAAAAGGTGCGTCATATCTCCCGGGTTTACCGTATACAAAGCCGCCTTGTGTCTCACTTCAGGAAACCAGCACACACGCAAAAAATCCGGGGGGAGGGGGATTTTAAATGGCTTCGTTATTTCTACAGTGCTCTTCAAATTCTTTGATAGCCGCATATGCGTAGGCGGGGGACGTGACTTAACTTCAAATCAGTCTCGCACTTCATATCTTAAGAGATAACGTATAATGTAACATTTATTTATATCTTCTGATGTATTGTTATCATTGTATCTATTGAAAGTGCTTAGTGCTCTTATACACATTACAAAGAATCTTTAAAAGATAATTTGTATTTAATGTGCTTTAATTCTGCAGGCTTACGTATTGTGACCTTGTTTAAACGTTCACATTTTACGTTAACATGAATTTATGTCGCTGATTCTGCAGAGATGCCTTGTCTGTTCATCGGTTTTTTTTATGTATCACAACATTATCCAAACCGTAACACCGGATATGCTTACAAGAGCGTGGAACGAGTTTGATTATCGCATAGATGTCGTTCGGGTCGCTAATGGTGGTCACATTGAATAATTATGAATGTATTGTAAAACAAACCTCACGGTTCCACGGTTCATTTGATTGGTCAATCAAGGTTGTAGGTTGTTTGGTTTTGATATTATAGACCTTCAAAGTTGTGATATTATTTTATACTCGCCCTGTATATCATATTCAGNTTCGATTCTCAGAGAGGCCACATCCACATTTTCGCAAATGGAAAACGGGGCGGATGTTGCAGTCGGTCGGTGGGTTTTCTCGGGGTTACTTCCGTTATTCCCTTCGATGCATTCCGCCGATGATTCATCCTCATATCCCTTCACCCCTGGCGCTCCGCTATTAAACACCTCGGCTAATGAGCCCCGTCAAAATTTCTCTCGCCCACGGGAGGTTGCGGAGACAGTATATCAAAGAACTATTGTTGCATTTGCCTGGAACGGCGATGGAAAAACCACGCCGGGAAAACTACCCCTAATTAAGATTAATTATACTCAGGTTAGGAACAAAACGAATTTCCTTATGGGTGAGTTTGGCACAGGGAAAATTTCCGCCGCTAGCTGCGCAGTGCTCCAAAGAGGTCACTTATTAAAATTTTAAGCTACGTGAATAATTTAAAAGAAATATTTCGTTTAGTTGCGAAGTTATTGTAATTTATGATTATTTTGTTTTTTTTTTAACGTAGAAAATAGAGAACATCTGGGACACGCGCGACACTAGCGCTTACCTAGTGGCGAAAAATTTTAGTTTCCAAACTAAAGGCACTGAGTTTCCCAACCTGAGTAGAATAAACCTTACCCTAATGCAGCCGGCTGGATTTGCACTCACAAGCTCCTGAATGCGAACCATACCAAACACGCCCAGTACTGTGGCAATATCTGGGCTCAGGCCGTGCACGAATTAGCACCTTTAATTTACTAAAAGGTCGCGTGACCAGAATTAGTCTACTAAAATTATGGCGTATCTGATATTTTAGTATTTCGTTTGTAACGAAACTTATCAAAATACTAATTTACCAAATCGCAACCATCTTTGAACAAGTGACTGTCGACGGCGTCCGAATTGAACGCTACTAAATCCTAAAATACTAATGTACTAAAAGGTAGAGATAGACGTTATTTAACGTAACCGTTATAATATACTGTTATAATTTGGTAACGTGTTACACGAGTAACACGTTCCATTGTTTATACCGTTATTATTGGAACGTCTTCGATTGCCCCACTTAAACCAATGCTTCACTACTGCGCATGCGTAAAAGTGATTTGTTTTTTAACGTTTCGGCTGGCAACAGTGCGCATGCGTAAAAGTTATTTTTTGGGACGTCTTGGCTTGCAACTGTGCGCATGCGCAAACGTTATTTCTTGGAACGCCAACCTTTGGAACATTGAACAACGTAATCATTATTTCCCGGAACGTCGGGAAAGGCGAGAAATGTTTCACAAAAACCCGTTACAAAAATAATATGTTACTGAAACGTGTTACTTACTTGGAACTGGAACGATGGAACTCGTTACATAACAGTAACTGTTTGGCCGATCCCTACCAAATGGTCAATTCGAACACTGCCTCAAGGGTGAACACGGTCTCAAGAGGGAAGAGATGCGCGTGCAGCGCTGCTCATGCTATCAGCCGTCTCTCAAACATCCGGCGGTGCGTCCTTACTGCTGTTACCGAAGGCTGAAAGCCGGATGTTTGTGGGACGGCTCATTTGCTGCCGGGATGTCCTGTTGTCGCTCAGCTACAGACCGGTCCGTGACGAGGCGTGCCCAGACGTTCATGGTAGTCAAGCTGTCCGTGATTGCACCATGGCATCATTGAATGGGTTACGACTAAAAGTAATTTACATCCCCACTTTTCTTATCGCTGTGTTTTTGTTTTAATCAAGTTTGTTAATTACACCTTTTTTTCGACGCAAGCGTGATTTCATTAGTATGTGTTGCTGTTATTTCGTATTTTAACAATGAAAACTCGCAAGTTGTTCCTACCTCCAGGGAAGGTGCCCATGGATGTGACTAGACTGTCGCTAAGTAGAGTAGGCAGTCTTAAACAAGGAGGTGGGTATGGAGAATCGGAGAGAGGAAATGGGAGAGCCCTGAGAAAACCCCCCATGCTACGCTTTCGGGAATCCCATTGTGGAAGGCAAGCTACTAACAGCTGAAACTGAACCAACCATTGTGTTACTAATTGCCTGGGCCATATACAGCTGCTTGGGGTATGGAGGTCGTAATAGAATAAAGCAACTTCAATTTCCTGATATATTTACAATGTTATAAACATACTGCCTATCCGCATTATTAACACTTACTACGTTTATCAGTGAGCACAATTTTTATGCTGATCTCAGTTATAATCAATATCGTTATACTACCTACAGTCGCTTAATATTTACTGGTTAATTTCAAACATTCGATCAAAAGGTCAACTGCCACACATTTACATCATCAAGATGCCTGTCGCCCTCGAAAAACAATTCCAGACTCTGCTCTCCCGATAGCCGCAGCACCGAACTCACTGGCCACTGTGCGGCAGTCAGTCTACTTCAGAGTATACTCCACTCACGGTTACTTCAAACTTTTTGTATAAAGCCCTGCTAAAGTTCTACGTGCAGGATATTCCTCCGCATCATAAACAAAGCTTAGAAAATTATACGAGAGGACCAGCGCACCGCATTCGTGCGATTTGTCTAATAATATTTTGCACAATAACTATTTCTTACAAGACATTACCAACACACCTCTTTTTTTAACTGTCTTTATTCATATTAGTTATAAATAAAAAATATAATTTAGATTTTAGAAAAAGTAAAAGTTAAATTGAACCTAAAATAATGTACTTTTATGTTAACATAAGTATGTTACGCTTGTGATGCGACACATTTGGGAAACAACCAAACACATCATACACGGAGTGTTATTTCAAAGGCACGATTGAAAAAATTGGAGAAACCGCGAATAGACTATATCACGTCGCACGCACTTTGTATCAATGGCTGTTCAAGACTGCCGACAGAGGCGAGCCGAGGATTTTATAGCTGATGTGACGTGGCCCAGAAGGTTCTCCGTACCTCGAGTTGCGTCGATGGAGGTGACGATCAGAAAACTCGCGCAGTGGCTCCCAAGTCGTGGACTTTTCCAGCAGGCGAGAGTGACGTCAGTCCCGCAGGCGATAGATAGCCAGGCAGGTGTGGTGGTCCTCNTTCAGAGAGGCCACATCCACATTTTCGCAAATGGAAAACGGGGCGGATGTTGCAGTAGGCCGGTGGGTTTTCTCGGGGTTACTTCTGTTATTCCCTTCGCTGCATTCCGCCGATGATTCATCCTCATATCCCTTCACCCCTGGCGCTCCGCTATTAAACCTCGGCTAATGAGCACCGTCAAAATTTCTCTCGCCCACGGGAGGTTGCGGAGACAGTATATCAAAGAACTATTGTTGCATTTGCCTGGAAAGGCGATGGGAAAACCACGCCGGGAAAATTACCTCTAATTAAGATTAATTCTACTCAGGTTAGGAACAAAACGAATTTCCTTATGGGTGAGTTTGGCACAGGAAAAATTTCCGCCGCTAGGTGCGCAGTGCTCCAAAGAGGTCACTTATTATAATTTTAAGCTACGTGAATAATTTAAAAGAAATATTTCGTTTGGTTGCGAAGTTATTGTAATTTATGATTATTTCTGTTATTTTGTTTTTTTTTTTAACGTAGAAAATAGAGAACATCTGGGACACGCGCGACACTAGCGCTTACCTAGTGGCGAAAAATTTNTTTTTTTTTTAACGTAGAAAATAGAGAACATCTGGGACACGCGCGACACTAGCGCTTACCTAGTGGCGAAAAATTTTAGTTTCCAAACTAAAGGCACTGAGTTTCCCAACCTGAGTAGAATAAACCTTACCCTAATGCAGCCGGCTGGATTTGCACTCACAAGCTCCTGAATGCGAACCATGNCAACCTGAGTAGAATAAACCTTACCCTAATGCAGCCGGCTGGATTTGCACTCACAAGCTCCTGAATGCGAACCATGCCAAACACGCCCAGTACTGTGGCAATATCTGGTCTTAGGCCGTGGACGAATTGGCACCTTTAATTTACTAAAAGGTCGCGTGACCAGAATTAGTCTACTAAAATTATGACGTATTTAATATTTTAGTATTTCGTTTTTAACTAAACTTATCAAAATACTAATTTACCAAATCGCAACCATCTTTGAACAAATGACTGTCGACGGCGTCCGAATTGAACGCTACTAAATCTTAAAATACTAATGTACTAAATGGTAGAGATAGACGTTATTTAACGTAACCGTTATAATAAACTGTTATAATTTGGTAACGTGTTACACGAGTAACACGTTCCATTGTTTATACCATTATTATTGGAACGTCTTCGATTGCCCCACTTAAACCAATGCTTGACTACTGCGCATGCGTAAAAGTGATTTTTTTTGGAACGTTTCGGCTGGCAACAGTGCGCATGCGTAAAAGTTATTTTTTGGGACGTCTTGGCTTGCAACTGTGCGCATGCGCAAACGTTATTTCTTGGAACGTCAAGCTTTGGAACATTGAACAACGTAATAATTATTTCTCGGAACGTCGGGAAAGGCGAGAAATGTTTCACAGTAACTGTTTGGCCGATCTCTACCAAATGGTCAATTCGAACACTGCCTCAAGGGTGAACACGGTCTCAAGAGGGAAGAGATGCGCGTGCAGCGCTGCTCATGCTATTAGCCGTCTCTCAAACATCCGGTGGTGCGTCCTTACTGCTGTTACCGAAGGCTGAAAGCCGGATGTTTGTGGGACGGCTCATTTGCTGCCGGGATGTCCTGTTGTCGCTCAGCTACAGACCGGTCCGTGACGAGGCGTGCGCAGACGTTCTTGGTAGTCAAGCTGTCCGTGATTGTACCATGGCATCATTGAATGGGTTACGGCTAAAAGTAACTTAAATCCCCACTTTTCTTATCGCTATGTTTTTGTTTTAATCAAGTTTGTTAATTACACCTTTTTTTCGACGCAAGCGTGATTTCATTAGTATGCATTTACTGTTACTTCGTATTTTAACAATGAAAATTCGCAAGTTGTTCCTACCTCCAGGGAAGGTGCCCGTGGATGTGACTTAGACTGTCGCTAAGTAGAGTAGGCAGTCTTAAACAAGGGACAGATCTTGTCGTTATGGCCAGCCAGAAGAATGGAATGAGGTGAGGTGGGTATGGAGAAACGGAGAGAGGAAATGGGAGAACCCCGAGAAAACCCCCATGCTACGCTTTCGGGAATCCCATTGTGTAAGGCAAGCTACTAACAGCTGAAACTGAACCAACCATTGTGTTACGAATTGCCTGGGTCATATACAGCTGCTTGGGGTATGGAGGTCGTAATATAATAAAGCAACTTCAATTTCCTGATATATTTACAATGTTATAAACATACTGCCTATCCGTATTATTAACACTTACTACGTTTATCAGTGAGCACAATTTTTATGCTGATCTCAGTTATAATCAATATCGTTATACTNATTATTAACACTTACTACGTTTATCAGTGAGCACAATTTTTATGCTGATCTCAGTTATAATCAATATCGTTATACTACCTACAGTCGCTTAATATTTACTGGTTAATTTCAAACATTCGATCAAAAGGTCAACTGCCACACATTTACATCATCAAGATGCCTGTCGCCCTCGAAAAACAATTCCAGACTCTGCTCTCCCGATAGCCGCAGCACCGAACTCACTGGCCACTGTGCGGCAGTCAGTCTACTTCAGAGTATAGTCCACTCACGGTTACTTCAAACTTTTTGTATAAAGCCCTGCTAAAGTTCTACGTGCAGGATATTCCTCCGCNTATAGTCCACTCACGGTTACTTCAAACTTTTTGTATAAAGCCCTGCTAAAGTTCTACGTGCAGGATATTCCTCCGCCTCATAAACAAAGCTTGGAAAATTATACGAGAAGACCAGCGCACCGCATTCGTGCGATTTGTCTAATAATATTTTGCACAAGAACTATTTATTACTAGACATTACCAAAACACCTTTTGTAACTGTTTTTATTCATATTAGTTATAAATGAAAAATATTATAATTTAGATAAAAAAAATTAAAAGTTCAATCTAATCGAAAATAATGTACTTTTATGTTAACATAAGTATAAAACGCTTGTGATGTGACACATTTATGAAACAACTAAACACATAATACACGGAGTGTTATTTCAAAGGCATGATTTAAAAAATTGGAGAAACCGCGAATAGACTATATCACGTCGCACGCACTTGGCATTAATGGCTGTTCAAGACTGCCGACAGAGGCGAGCCGAGGATTTTATAGCTGATGTGACGTGGCCCAGAAGGTTCTCCGTACCTCGAGTTGCGTCGATGGAGGTGACGATCAGAAAACTCGCGCAGTGGCTCCCAAATCGTGGACTTTTCCAGCAGGCGAGAGTGACGTCAGTCCCGCAGGCGATAGATAGCCAGGCAGGTGTGGTGGTCCTCCCTCCTCTTCCACCGGCCAAGATGACGACGTAGGGAAGGGGGCGGAGGTGAACCAGCCTGCGCGGTGACATGTGTTTAGGGACGGGAAAATTTCGCGACTTCAGTTTTGGACAAAAAAGACTTCAAACACGTGTAAAGGCTGTCCACGATTAAGTACGCACTTTCGAAAACCAACCTTCGAAAAAAAAAAAATCAATTGCCTGTCAACTGGATATATGCTACCATCCACACTGGCATGCAGGTTCCCAGTAACGTCGGCAACGAATTAAAGAAAATAGTTCCAAGCCTTATGGTTGTAGTGCAAGTGTTAAGTATAATTTTTTGTCAAATGAAGTTGACGTTTTTCTGTTTTATACACACACTAGAGTACAAATTGGTACGTTAATAACACAGCTGAGCTTCCGGCAATTTCACGTCTTTACTTGAATGACGCATGATTAAAGCCATTAGGCTTATGAACTGACGCATGACTAAATTTACTAGTCTACTCGCGGTTTCTTCACTCATTCAAAATTAAACCTTTTAAAAGTCACCCCACTGCATGACGTAGGTTGTTTCCTAAATGTCACGTATCACAAGCGGTTTATACTTGTGTGAACATAAAATTATCTTACTTTTAGTTAAATTTAACTATTACTTAATACTTTATCTATTAATTGTAATAGTTCATTCATAAGTATTATGAATAAATAGAGGGAGAAAATATTTGTGTTGGTAATGCCCGAAAAGAAATATCTCTCTTGCAAAATATTATAAAAAAGTGCGCGCGAATGCGGTTTGCTTTCCCTTTGGTGTAATTTTATAGACTCGGTTAAGCTTTGTTTGCACATTAAGTGGAGGAATATCCTGAAAGTAGACATTTAGGAGTACTTCAGAAAAGTTCGAAGCAACCTTGAATGGACTATAGCTTCTTGAATGTAAATTTTAAATTTGCGGAAGGATATAAAATGAGGAGAAAAGTGTANATCTATTAATTGTAATAGTTCATTCATAAGTATTATGAATAAATAGAGGGAGAAAATATTTGTGTTGGTAATGCCTGAAAAGAAATATGTCTCTTGCAAAATATTATAAAAAAGTGCGCGCGAATGCGGTTTGCTTTCCTTTTGGTGTAATTTTATAGACTCGGTTAAGCTTTGTTTGCACATTAAGTGGAGGAATATCCTGAAAGTAGACATTTAGGAGTACTTCAGAAAAGTTCGAAGTAACCTTGAATGGACTATAGCTTCTTGAATGTAAATTTTAAATTTGCGGAAGGATATAAAATGAGGAGAAAAGTGTACCTTAAGTAGGGCTTTCAGAAGTGCTCAATTAACCGTGAACAGCATATATCAAATTTCTGTCATGTTTGCTGTGTGACAATTTATCAGATGACAATTTATCAGACACGTCGTGGTAAACTTTGAGCCAGTGACAGACCTGCAAGGAAACAAGAACAGAATCCCGTGTCATATCAGTTGGTGTAAACCCCCAATATTCTCTGTGGCAATAGCCAATGAACAAACAGCAGAGGCTCGAAAATTGATAGGACAATAGTGTATGGCTTACAGGTCGTGAACTAGCAAAATTTACCTAACCCTAATCATTTGGCCTATTTCCTAACTATTAAATGGCATTTAGAAAAAAAAATCACGTTAGTTTTCGTTATTTGATCAAATTGGACGGTGGTATTTGTTTGTCATATTGCGGCACTTGACGAAACCGTTATCAGAATTTATTTAAAATAAATTTAAAATACAAACTGCTACACAATTATTTTGAACTGTACATGTCTTTCACTCATCTGTGATACTCTTTCGGTAGCGTGGATTGGTTTCTTTGATACACGCTGTAATAACAAGGAAAGACTGGTTAGGGCCATGGGTCAGTGTGTGAACAATCCCGTTGATAACCAAATTCCACTGACGGAAAGACGTTTAAAAAAAACATGCGTTAGTTTTATGTTATCGCTTTTGATTGTGGCAATTACCAGATTGCATCACGGATTCGGAGCTAATGGAAATCTCCCAAAGCTGACCTTAGTCCTGGGCGTAGTTTATTTTTAACTTCTGGTGCATCACCGTTCTTAGTGATTCTGATCATCGTTGATGGGAAGAACTTCTCGTTTGCATGGCTTGTCCCTGATAACACGGGACCACATATTATGTCATTGGCTCCTTCGCGTATTCCTGCCTGCCCCAAACTGTTAATTTTATATTAATACCAACTCACACAGTTATCACTAGGGAAATAAATTCTTTAGTAGCTGAAATTATGTCATTAAATGATTAGGAAAGCTGTGTCGTCCTCCTTGCCCTCTCCACTACCATCATGGAGTCTTCAAGAAACCACTATTTGTAAGGGTTCAACCAAATGCGATTTTTTTTTCGAAGCTACGTTAATGGTTTTCATTATATTCATCTGGAAAAATAAATTACGCTTAAGACGAGGCCGCAATGTTACTTTCAAGACGACCTGCACAATGGGAACACTNTTCCTTGCCCTCTCCACTACCATCATGGAGTCTTCAAGACACCACTATTTGTAAGGGTTCAACCAAATGCGATTTTTTTTTCGAAGCTACGTTAATGGTTTTCATTATATTCATCTNACCACTATTTGTAAGGGTTCAACCAAATGCGATTTTTTTTTCGAAGCTACGTTAATGGTTTTCATTATATTCATCTGGAAAAATAAATTACGCTTAAGACGAGGCCGCAATGTTACTTTCAAGACGACCTGCACAATGGGAACACTTTACTGTGGTTTTAAACATAGCTAAAAAATGTTTTTATTCACAATGCTATATCTCAAGATGTACGTCGCCAATTATCTTTGAAACTCGTACAGGGCTCTGCTTTTAACTTAGCTCTTGACTTTCCACCAGTAAAATTATGTAGTCAGGGCTTAGTCCCATAGTAAATGCAGCACGAAGAAAAGCTGAAAGTCAGTCCAGTGCTTAGCGCAAAGCAACGATGGAGCAATTGATGCAAGAGCCAGTTTCTCCCTTCTCGCTTTCTTGATACCGTGCATAAAGCGTGGGAAACGGCTCCATACAGAACGGCCGCTTAATCGTGAACTAAACCCGCTTCGTATTGCTAANCGTGCATAAAGCGTGGGAAACGGCTCCATACAGAACGGCCGCTTAATCGTGAACTAAACCCGCTTCGTATTGCTAAGCGCGATGCCATTTTGTCGTGGCGCCTAGTCGGTGTTCGGCAGATTCGCGGCAAGTCTCTTTCCATTACTAAGAGGAACCTTCTTACGCCATATTGGATTCTTGGTTATTCTGGCTTGTCTATATTTTTAATAAAAAACATTCCGAAAATTCCCTTATACCCAACTAGCTACTGACCTTACACAGCAGTACAGACAAGACACGGGAACTCCGAACTCATAACTACATCACAATTTTAATGATGCCAAAATTTGGCAAAATCAATATTGTGATATAAATGAGAGTTCGTAATTCAGTGGTTGTGTCTATACTGCTGTGTGAGATCAGTAGTTAGTTGGGTATAGGGGTACTTTGGGAATTCTATTCTAAATATACAACAATGCTACTATATGCACATTAATATTGGTCTGAAAATTTGAGGTTAGACTTGCAAACAATATGGCTGCCAGTCTGCCACAGAAGGTGCGAGAGTGACATTTTAGTTTGAACAGTCTTTCAACACTTACCAGCGTCTTTCTTTCACGTCACGAGAATGTGTGAAATATTAGAAATAGTTTACGAAGGGGAACTAACTGTATACCTACATCAGGTGAAACAGTCAGCCATCTGACACAGTCGTATGTGGCTTTGGACTTCAAAAGTGATGAGGTGCAGAGTTTTTGAAAAAGTAGCTTTCTTTGAATATGGCCCAGTTATTATGAATAAAATTAATAAAAATTTCCANGGTGCAGAGTTTTTGAAAAAGTAGCTTTCTTTGAATATGGCCCAGTTATTATGAATAAAATTAATAAAAATTTCCACCTTTACATTTAATTTAGTTTTCTAGTTTCCTCTGCGTGGTTCGCTCTCACCCCCCCCCTTTTTTTTTTCTCACACCCCGGGCAGCCAGAATGCCATTATTATTCTTGCCATACTCCACAACTGAGATTTCGCTTTTGTAACACATCTGTAACTACTGATACTAAAATATTAACATTTATACAAAGTTTGAAACTAATCAGTGTTACGGGCACGGTGTTGCTGAGATTGTCGACTTTATCGATTAGCAACTGACGTGGACGATTCGTACAATGAACACCTCACCCTCGTTCACGGATGAATCGCACTACGTTTTGTAGTACGCCCAATTGGTTAAAATAAATAAACATCCAATGCAATTTAACGTTGGTAATGCGTGTTATCGATGCACTAGATTTCAACGATACCGGTAATATCGATTTAACCTACGTGTTCATTAATTTGTAATGCCGACATCACTGGTAACTCAAATGAAGTGGAGAGAGGAAAAATTTGGGCAGCTCTTAATATCGAGGTCTTGAGAGCCGATGAGGGTGAGTATGGAGCAGCGCTGGAATGCAAGGCCGAGGAAAACGGGAGATCCCCGAGGAAACCCGCCGACCAGCGGCATCGTCGGGCACGATTCCCGCGTACGAAAATCCGTGAGCGACCCCGGTTCGCCTAGGTGTGAGGCGAGTAGTCCCTCACCACAGTTCAAATGAATTACCTACAGTAGTAAATAAATTTGAGCCATATCGATAACAGGTAGAGGCTATCCACGGTAAAGTGAGCACTTTTGAAAGTCAGTTTCATTTGGAATAATAGTCGAAATATATATATATATATATATATATATATATATATATATTTTTTTTGCCTTAGGCGTTAACTTCCGAGTGCGGTGGAATATACACACTGTGTTTATTACTTACACGACACTATTTATTTAAAAAGGTGGTTAAAGGATAAAAATGTCTGAAAGGATCTTGTAACTAGGGTCTCAAAAGGGCTCACTTTACCGTGAACAGCCTTTAACTACCGATATGGGCGTACGACTGGCGTTGTGACATATTTCCGTGGCATGCATTTACGCTTCTGAAACTGCCTTTGTTTTGTTTTCAAGTCACGTGCATGCCGGGCCCCGACTTAGTCCTTGGTTGAAGGTGTGTGTATATTTTTTTCTCTCAATACCATTACCGGCAGTTTCTCGACTAGAAAATCTGAATTCCATGGTTGGTGATGAAATGGCAGTTTATTTACAAAAATTAATTCGCCCCTTCAAGGCTTATTCCGCCACGAGTTCTGGTAATTAGGAAGGACGCCTTAAAGAAGTGGGGTTTACTTCCGGCACGTAATTTCTCGCGCAGAAAGCAAGTGAAAATCNAATTAGGAAGGACGCCTTAAAGAAGTGGGGTTTACTTCCGGCACGTAATTTCTCGCGCAGAAAGCAAGTGAAAATCTCGTTTCCTCGGAATACAGCCGAATATCCTCGCACCTTCCGCCCTCTTTTGTTTTCATCGCCGTCTCCTTCATTCGTCGTTCTCTCATTACGTAGAGCCAGGGAACCAGAGGCCTTCCAGATGTCAAACTGATTTTAAGAGTTTTCGACTTTTTCTCTACTTTTGGTTCAATCCGTGTTGGGTCAGACAAACCTTGTAATTCACGTGACCGCCTTTTTTTTCCTTGACCTTTTTTTTTGTCCCACTCTGATGAGCAGTAATTTTCTACTTGGTTCCATACGTAATTATTCTCCTNTTTCCTTGACCTTTTTTTTTGTCCCACTCTGATGAGCAGTAATTTTCTACTTGGTTCCATACGTAATTATTCTCCCAGCCAGTCCAGGGTCGCAGTTTTTATTACTCCGCCTGTCCGAACGCATGGAAGGCATATAGCGTATTCATCACACTTTTTGAATAAAACCTTTGAAAAATCACCCCGTGTATGACGTGCNCGCATGGAAGGCATATAGCGTATTCATCACACTTTTTGAATAAAACCTTTGAAAAATCACCCCGTGTATGACGTGCTTGGTTGTAGCCTAAATACGTCTTGTATCACTAGTATTTTATACTTGTGACACAGTCACAGTGTCCATAATCGTGGACACGTTGCACATTAATGATATTTATGACCATAGCTGTACGCAGCAAAGCATCAGTCTTCCTCGTAGCTAATCTGATCTGTGGACTTTTTTACGCAGCACAAGACAAGTGCTGGACACAAGTACAGCGCTTACCAAAAAACTACGTTTTTGCAACATCACTTGAACTGAAATTAATGTGTGGCCGAACGGGTTAATATGAAAAATGCCTTATTTTTGGTTCAATTGAACCTTTATTTACATTGTGTATAAATTATTACATTTCATTTATAATTAATATGAATAAAAACAGGTATAAAATAGGTAAAAATAGGTAATACCTGGTAAAAAATAGTTCTTACGCAAAATATTACTATGCTGAGTGTGCATGAATGCGCATGAGGCGGAGGGATATCCTGGAAGTAGAACTTTAGCAGGGCTTCAGAAAAGTTGGAAGTAACCGCGAATTGACTATATTAGCACAGAATAGGTAATTATACAGACGTGGAATTGCGTGGCGGTTTCTTCGGCGTAAGCGAGCTCGGTCGCTCATTGGCCGCACGAAGCTGTGCAAACGGGCCTCGGGTCTCATCGGCTGTTGCACGTCACGGAATATTCCCTATTGGTCGGGGCTGCTGTCTGGCGAGTTAGTATCCAGGAGCTGATTGGTGAACGACGTTCCGCCATATTGCTAGTCGATGGAAGCCATTTTGCTGGCACGTGTGGCTGGGGAACGTAGTACACGCCACAATCTCACCTCTGTATTCTCAAGTTATCTGTGGTATTGGTTGCGTTGCCACCCACCAATACGTGCGTCATGAACAGTCAGCTGCCAGCTGTACGCCTCCTTAGTTTTCTCGTTACAAAACAAATATTGTTGTGGTTATAGGCTGTATACGGTAAACTGAGCACTCTTTAAAGCCCTGCTCGAGACATGGAACTACTTTCCTTCCGTCGTGACTAACTTAACGCGGCGTACGCCAATCAGTGTGCAGGTAGGGGCATTGACATGTTCCAAATGTTAATTTCAAAAGTGGCCTAACTGTAAACATTATATACGTATTAGGAACGTAGGAAATTCTTTACAGTTAGCAATGGATATATATATATATATATANCACAACACTCATTACGTAATGCGTTTGTACCCCGAGACAAGAAAAATATTTAGATGCTGCAAGTACATATACTCTTTCTTGCTTAGTGTGTTTAAGTATTATAGAAGCAACTCATAACTGAAATTACTACTTTTTACCTTAAAAATTACAAAAAAAATTCATAATTTTTTTTTGCCGCTGGCATACTGTTTACAGACTAGTCTTCCAATGGTTTTAACTTTGTCATTGTCAAAGTTTGTCTCAGTTGTCCCTTTGGAATGGATAATGTTTAATTATATGCTATTGAGCACGTTTAAAAGCATTGCTTGGGATTTACTTCTCTGTCAATTTTGTATCATTCCATTTGATATAGAATTTACATTGCCATAAACCCCCTCACTTAATTCATGCGTTAATCAAGTTTAACTGCGAAATTGTTAGGAATGAAAGTATGTTACCAGTACGCTAATTCTTACACCTACTTGCACAAAACAAACGGAACAACTTTTAAAAATCAATTGGCCGCAAATTTAAACGTTAAAATCTAAATAAGACTTTAATATTAGGAACTACTTTTCCTGCTTTACTGCCAACTTAACCAAGAGCTTGGCAGTCAGTTTGTCCATCAAAATGTTCGCGGTCACGGGCATATAATACTTTCAAAGGTTGATTTCAAAAGATATCTACCAAATTTTTCACTACATTTTTTAGCAGGCTCGTTATTACTATTTACCTCAAGTGTCAGAGCAGGAACCAGAAAAAAAAGTTGGTAATACTGGCTGCAGAAACATTCGGTGAAAAACCCCAAGTTTTTTTTTTTAGAAGACTTGCAAGAGAGAACAAAGAAATTACGTTGCTTCATATTGTTACAATTGTGTGTACTGCCACAGTTACCTGTGTTCTATGTTTATGAAGATAAGATCACAAATATAATTTTCTTACATCTCGTAGCAGTACTGGTAGCGCACCTAAATGTGTGTACCAAACTCACTATCATTAAAAAGTAGGACGAATTCTGTCTTTCACGTAGCATCACCTACGTTCACCAGTGAATTTCATCGATTTAAAGGTTTCGAGTCAACGTAATTACGTGAAAACAAAACTTTTTAAAAATTTTCCTGGAACTTTTTTATTCAGACTCAAATACTTCGGTTGTCTTTAAAGTGGAAAAAGCTCTTCCAAAGACTGATTCAATCTAAAATATATTTATTAACATGAGCGCGTAAAGTATCTGTTTATTTGTTCGGTGAAAATAATTACACGCCACCATCGCGTCGAATAAAACATCAATATCGTTACTCTTACATGCAGCAATATGTGTTATTTCATAGAGTGCCTCAAATTTTGGGATATGGAATGCCATAATAATTATAGATGCATTTGCGTAAAAAAAAGTTTGAAAAGAATTTTTTAAATAAATGAGCTAATCTCCTCATGACAAATGGTTGTATTATGTTAATAATGTAAATATTCGAAATATACGCGACCTGTAAACTTTCAGTTTTGCAGTTAATTTTAATGTGGTGGGTGGAGGGAGGGTGGGGAGGCCTAAAAATTAAAATGGCCTAGGCTTCTATCGACTTGTGAAAGGGTCTGATGGGTACACAGATTACTTAAAACCTCTCTTGAAAGATTCCAGGCAATCTACTGGTATGTGGAAATCGACTGTATGTTACAGTGGTAAATGCAAGATTGTTAATTAGGATTATCATTTTTTACTTATATGTCTTTTTATCTGTACATTGTTGTTTTATTTGTAATATGTTTTTTTTGTGTATGTGTTTGTCATATGTTTCTTTTTGTAATTTTGACTCCTTCCGTATCCCCGAGCTTAAATGGCTCTCATGCGATCAAATGGAATGCGAACAAAAGAGAAAGGAAGAAATTGAGCGTGAATGTTTTTCCTCGTCATTTATGAAGCGCACGTGGTAACTGAGGCATAGTGATGTTAGACACATGTAAAATTATTGCCCTAGACTACTTCCGCAGTTATTGTAACCTTATTTCCCAAAATAGAAAGAAAGCGGGCGCTGAAGGATTGTTTGCTTGAAACTGTGTGTATTTTTGGTTTTTGGCACATCCTGTTAACTTATTTTCCTGGTCTGTACTTTCGGAAGGTGGCCGTGTAATTCAGACAGTGTCATTCACTCGAGAATCCTCGACGTGCGAAACGGCGATAACGCAGGATAACCTTGAGAGATAAGTGACGTGACTGGGTTATCACCGTGACTGTGGCTTTCAGCAAGTTCGCCGTTACATAACCCGTTGACTTGGCAGGCAGCGCTCAGTTGAGAACTGGACTCGGCGTCGTGCGGTTGTGCGTGTTCAAGAGAGAGCGACCTTTTGGATATTTTAAATGTCTGCTTGGAAGGTGAGTCGTACATAAGCCGCGTATATGTTCTCCGTGCAATGCGTTTGCGTTGCGTGCCAGTGTTTGCAGGAGTTGAGATCTGTGTCGAGTTGAAATATTGTGCTTACGGAACTCTGTGCGAAACCTTCCATGCGATGTGTTCAACCCGATATGATAGGAAAAACAAGCCACGGTGGTGGTAATACTTAGGCGTATTCGACGTGGTGAACCTGCCGTGATTTGTGGATTGCCTTGCAGTGCTGCTGTAAAAGGGCGAGAATTATTTCACTTAGAATTAAAAATTATGACTTAAACTGACGAAACAAGAGTACGATGTCTAGTACTACTAAACAGATTGTTCACGGACTAGTGTTACCTTGAGAATTGAGATAAATCGTTATATTATATATTAAGTAAAAGTTTGAAGGAATAAACCAGTCATGGCATTGCAGTAAATAATGTCGGCGGGAAACTGGTATTGATTGTAAAGTGAGTATTTAAAATTTAAAAAACACTAAATGGAGTATTATTATCCTTAATTTAATTCCCAACAACAAAAATACTGCTGGAATGTCAGCTAAAGGAATGTGATGGAATAAATTGTGGGCCTAGTTAGGCGAGGTTAGGTTAAGAGGGCAGGGTTGTCGTGAGCTTTCATTACTTCGAATCGAGAATTATGAAATTATTGACAATCTTAAATACGTGAGAATCTGTTCCACGTCCACTGCGCGTTCGGCGATAACTATAAAATTTTAATTTTGAAGTTTTTTTTAGCGCGGCATACCCATCACCATAACGCAAAACCCAGCCTTAAATCACTTTTAAACAAGAAGTTACTGATATAGCTAATGAGCCTACTTTCCTCTACAGGATGAAATATAATATTTAATGAAGTTCTTAAAAGCTTAGATGGTAAGTAGGCTTTGACGTCTCGTTGATAGCAATATCACTGTAGGTGGAGTCAGAAACACATGCAACAGTAGTGAGACAATTACAGGTACACGCTTACCTTACCTGGTCTTGAACTCAGGAAACCTCGTACCATAAGCTAATTTGCAACAAACTGTATTACTGAGGTAGGAATCGGAGCATCAACTTCGAATGTAATCAGTCTAGTGCTTCGGTAGACAGGGTTTACTAACCTGGAATATTTATGCCACTTAAATTAGTATGTAATTTTATATGGCCTACTGTAGCGCATTCGGTTGATTGGTCTCAGAGATATGGCATAAAATATAATTGCTTCATGGAGTGCTATATTACAAAATGGCGGGAAAAAGTGGCTGTGTGTAGGCATATATGATCCTTGCAATATTTTCAGCATACACAGTTTGGTCGAAATTAGCCGAACTGTATGGTTTATATACCAAATAAACATAAAATTTGTATGGCCACAATTTCGAAAATAAGCGCGTTATCCATTAGCATACGTTTACATGGTCTACCATGGTCTACTTACGTGCCAGATTTGGCGGGAATTGGTTGAGTAGTTTCCGAGGTATAATATAAAAGTTTAATTTTGTAATGTGATGCTATCTTCCAAAATGGGGGACCAACAACGATACCCACCTCTAAATTCAATGCTTACATGATGCACTGTCTACACACATAATTTGGTTTAAATCGGTTAAATGGTTCCCGAGATATGGTGCATCACCCTAAATTTTTAATGTCTGGCAATTTGAAAATAAGCACGTGGCGTGGTTTAAAGCTGTAAAAGTCGGATGTTCTTACTGGCTACTATACGGAGTTTTGTGAAATTCGGTTCACCCGTTCAAAAGTTTTAAGGTGCAGGGGGGACATACACACACAGAAATGAAAGTGATCTCATAATTCTGTCTTTCGTTCGGGAAGTTGGCTGAAAATCGCCGGCCTGGAGGAGAATTTAACCCAGTTAGGCATGCTGTTGACTACACCAGTGTCACCGAATTCAGTTTTCAAGTCTACCAGCGAGGCAGAAAGTTTTTTGAATGGAAAATTTTGTGTTAAATGTTTCCAATCTGAGTGTTATCAGATAATTACTTTGAGAAATAGTAAATAATATTTGAGTGTTGAAGTGTCTCCTTCAGAAATTGCACTGGTGCTGTGAAACAGATAACACTTTCTATGTTTAGAGATGACGGTTTATCGCGGGAAAAGTTGACTGTTTGCTAGGATTCAACATACTGTACACATGTCAGATAGTTTTCTTTTCTTATTGACTGGCATGCATGTATGAAGCTACTACCCCATTTCACTGGGCCAATGAGGATTCTGATATTGCAAGGCATAACTTTCGTGAATGGTATGCAAATAACTTAGCCGAGTCGAAACCTTGTTCATACAATCATGAAAGAATAAATTTAGCTAGAGTGTTATTAAGGATATGTTGACTCAAAAAATTTTCGCGATTTTCCATTATTTCTACCTATGTTATTTTTAAGTAACTCATATATATAGTTAACTGAATCTTTCGGTACTTCACAAATTTGGATTCCAATCTATTCTGTATCTACTCTTGTTTGAATTTTTACGGCAGAAAAGCTAAATATAAGTAATGTTACTTGTATTAGGTATTTACCCACCTTGGTCGCGGAATTACAATAAATCACAAGCATTAACATCTTTATGTGTAAGAAAATATTAATTTTAAATTTTAAATTTCTATGTAAATGAGCGAAATAATATACGTTGCATTACTATTTTTTTTTATAAAAAGGGAAGTTTTCAATTAAGCATGCCTATGATGTAGGGGCTTAGTTACTTCGCGTTTGCTTATACAAACTAAAATAAATAATTTATTGTGAGTAAACTATCGGACGTAACGCCATTGCAAGTTGCAGAAAACCCGGGAAATGACAAAGAGCACATGAAAGTAAAAAAAAAAAAGTTAGCCATTATTAACACATGCGTATAAACGCAAAGAATTCCGCAGGAAGAAATTAAGTTATAAATGAAATGAGACACAGCGGCATGGCGAATAATCAAACGAACTAGAACAGTGCAGTGCGTTTGATTTCAAAAAGCCCAATTACATTTATTAATGATATTGTTTACAGTTACATTAAAAATTACAAAATGTTCTAAATGTTTCATGTTTAATCATATTATAAATGGAAAATGAAACTTGAGGACATAATAGCTATAATTTATTCAACTGTAATAAATTTTCTTAGTAAAATATCATAATTTGAAATCGGGTCAATCTTTAAACTCGGCGTACATAAATAATTTTTGCGAGTAACTTTGGACGACACAAACGTATTAGGCCTCTTACCACAGAAACGGTTGGCAACTTATCTTTTTTTTTTTTTAAAGTAGCTTTTGAGCAATTGGGAAACATCGACAAATGCAATTTTACTTATTTTATTATTAAAAATTACACAAATTACAATATTAATATTAATTAAAAATGTATGGATATTATTATTTTTTTTTTGCCATTAGAAAAATCGGCACAGCCTATTAATGATAGGGAAACTTTACTACTATATGCAACGAAGAGAAAATGTTGACATTATTATTACTAATGCATGTTTTCACAAGCTTATGGCATGTAACACATTTGTAGATGTGATACATTCACATACTTACCACGTAACAAGACACTCCAGTCAAAAACCCATAAAATTAGATCTGTGAACAAAATTGGCCAGCAAGGGGGAAATTTTTCATGCTGGGATATATGCGAGTGTTCGGACATGCCAGATCGTGGGAATGCCCTAGTTAACCAAAGGGCTGTAGGGAGTTTCTCCCCTCGCCAATGCAACAGAATTTTGTACCAAATGAAGTGGCGCCCTTTAGCTTGTAGATAACGTGTGTGTGAAAGTGAACAACTTTTGGTCTGATCTGAATTTAAAAAAAAAAATTGTTAATGTCTGTTCACGGTAAACAGAGCACTTCCGGAAGCCCTGCTTAAAATCTACTTGCATGCTTACCGTATATCCCTCCACCATATGTAAAATTAACGTTGCCATGTGCCAAATCACTTTATTAATGCGCCAGTCAACTAAAATTGTGATATTATTAGAAAAGTAAATATTTTACAAATTCCCTTATTCTTAAACTTACGTAAATAAAAAAAATCAGAAATCAAAAAAATTTATTTTATTATTCACATATGTTTATCTATTTCTTTTAATTCTGCGTTGAGACGTGGAATTACTTTCCTTCCATTGTTGCCACCTTCACTGCGTACTTGCCACTCAGTGTGCAGAGTTTTTTTTTTCACTAACCTACTCTAAAACTAAGTGTTATGTTAGTCCGCGGTAGGAACGGGATTATTGCGTCTCAGGGCTAACCCCTTACGCTTACAAGGGAAGGAAAAACATGCAAGGAGACGTGCATCGCGGCAAAGAGGGATTGGGTTTCCCATGGCCGAGTTTGGCCATGAAAAACCTCCCTAATGTACTTATAGTTAACTAACTACATCTAGAAGAGAAAGGGAAAAACCGGCACAGACACCCGTAAAAACCCTTTCGACAGGAAATAATTAAAAATTGTTACATGCATTATGAGAAAATGCTACAGGAGAAAGATAGGTGGGTACCATGCTCTTTATTAATGCGAGAGGAGAAACTAGTAGAGAGGTGGTGGGACTCAGTGTGCCCGTTAAAATATACGCAGGTATACAGGTGGCATTTTTCTAAGGTTAAAGGTTAAAGGTTAATTTAAAAAGTGCTCATTTAAACGTGAACAGCCTTTAATAGGTCACGTTCTTCGTGTTTGAACTAGTGTGTTTTAAAACTCCGTAATGCTTGAAACCGGCGCAGTGTAAAGTGGATTGTCTCTTGTTTTGCAGGCAAACCATAGCCTAACCTTGCCTTCGCGTGCTCTCTGCTGTTGTCATGAGGAACCAGAACACTGGAACTACTGCACTGGACGATGCTGTCTACAAGGATGTTGTTGTTGTGGGTACGTACTGCAGCGGACGTGGCTTCATTATTTGAGCAGTTGTGCCCGTGGCTCTCGAAAGGGCACGTGTTGGAAATCAGGACAGTACTCTTTCAGAAAAACTCCTTATTAGAAATTAATATTTGCTGAAACCTTTTGATTAAAATTACAGTATTTTTTTTTTTTTAGCATTTCAAACATCATTATTTCAAAGACACACTTAAAATGTTTGTTTTTCTGTGGAGATGAGACATAATTTTAAATAATTAATATTAAACTTTCTCATGGGGTTAGTTCATGTTCTGTTCACGTACAACAGAACAGTGATCTGGCTTCATGTGTGTACCATCCTCTTCTTATGTAAATANTAGTTCATGTTCTGTTCACGTACAACAGAACAGTGATCTGGCTTCATGTGTGTACCATCCTCTTCTTATGTAAATATTTTCACTAATTAGTTTTTTTAGTTAGCAAATATGGGAATAATGGCAGTATTATGTAAAGATTTAAGGTAAAAATAGTTTGGGTTATTGAAGAGAAATGTGCCGAGCTTATTTGTCTGTCTTCGGGATGGATTGATTTTTTTTTTAGCAACTTTATGGAAAATAGACTGAGAAAATAACAAAGTGAAACACATTAACTGTCAAAGGGAATTTTCCAAGAATGTTAGGCTGGCCTTTGTTATAACACTTTTCTTTCCAACGCCTCACACTGACGTATTATACACTGTGTTCAGTTCACACGAGTAGTAAAACATTTCCTTTTACTGCAGTCGGCTGCCTCCAACAAAGTCGATCCGGGTTCTATTCCCAGCTGGGTCACATTTTATTTTTGCGTTTGGGAAACGTGGCGAACGTTGATATTGATCAGTGGGGTTTCTCGGGGTGCTCAAGTTCCCCTGCTATTACATCCCGTCACTGCTTCCTTTACGCCATTTACGCCTCTGCATAAATGCTAATTACTTCTTTAAGCTATTTTTAAATCCACTTTCTCCTCTCCTCTCCTCTTCACTATTTCTGTTACTCTCCTCTATTTCTGTTACTCTCCTCTATTTCTGTTACTCTCCTCTATTTCTGTCTCTCTCCTAAATTTCTCTCGCTCTCCTNCTATTTCTGTTACTCTCCTCTATTTCTGTTACTCTCCTCTATTTCTGTCTCTCTCCTAAATTTCTCTCGCTCTCCTAAATTTCTCTCACCCTCCTCCTCCTCTATTTCTCTCACCCTCGTCTTCCTCTATTTCTCTCATCGTTCCCCTCTATTTCCTCTCCTTTTCTCCATTTAGCCAATTTCTCTCCGCTATTTCTCTTATCCGCTTCTCTCCTTTCCTCCTTATTTTGTTCCTTTTTTATTTTATCCTTTTTTGTCCTCTATTTTACCCACAGTGGGCAGCAAAGTGTTAGGGAAGAAGCAGGCGATGGTTACAATCTTTGTATGTGTGCAGGTAATGGACCCTCGGGCATGATGCTGTCTTATCTACTGGCGGGAAATGTACCCTATTACACGGGACAGCCACACCCTGCTGACGAGATGCTTACCACTCGTCTCAGATCCTCTGCCACAGGACGCTCTCTCCTGGACCAAGACCTGCAGTTTCTTTCCCAGGTAGGTACACTAGTCTTCCTTACAGCCTCAAATAGTCATCATCTCATCGTCACATAGTCTAAGTATGCAAATGACAAGTACAATCTAAATTGTTAGTTGAAATGTTCGTATTAATAATAACTGTAAAAAATTGTCCGTATTTAGTAAACTGGAAGAATGGAGAATAGAATAAGAAGTAAAATAAAGTTGCTTGCTGTAGGGGCACATTTAACTAATGTTGTAAATAGTCATTCTGAACATCACAAATGATACTACCGTTTCATGTCTGACAAACATTTCAGTATAGGCGCTTCGTCCATTTGTGGCCATCGCGCACTATGATCGAGCAGGGTGGCGCGACGGTAATGCACTCTTACGTAAAGTGCATTCCTGGGTGATAAATAATGATCTATATAATAAGATACACATTTTTACGAAGATTGCAGAACCGATTTTTAATTGTCTGAACTTTGACTTCACAACTGTATTGTGTGTATATGGTTTCGTCAAAGGAAAGGAAATGTAAAGTAAAATGCTAAAAATTTTATGTTGTGTTAGTGCCTTTACAACTCTATCCTTGTATGCTCATTGAATACGTAGAGTGAATATGAGGTAGAGCGAACACACTAGCTGCGCGAAACCAGTATCGTGTCCCAACATTGAACCTTTATTTTTCTGTCAATACGACTATCAAACGACGCGGGTAAGATTTGAGGTTATAATGCTGAAAAAATTTCTTTGAAATGTTTGTGTACTTCTTCTAGACAATTTTGAATGCAATTAGACTAAGTTCGATTTTGATTACATTTTTAAATTTAATTTTTTTAATTAATTTGAAATTTAGCTAGAAATCGGTTTGCCTCATCTCTTGTGAGTGCTTGAATACGTCTGATGTTGGGGACATGGCACAGGCGGCGGTGTGTAGCTCATGTTGTTCGCAGGGGCTGGAAGGACGGTCGCGCAACCCTGTGTCCTTGCTGGCGGACATGCTGCTGCATCCATGCGCCGACATGGGCCTCGACTACCCGCCGCTGCTCGAGTGGAAGCACGAGCCCCGTCTCCAGGTCGACCACGTCATACTGGGCAAGGGCCCTCCGGGAGGCGTCTGGCAGGTGTGTACACCGACCCCGGCGCCACACGAGCGCCTTGCGAACGGCCACAGCCGTGTCTACTCTGCATGTTTGCAACTCCTTCATTGCTTCTGTAGTGTTTTTGTGGCAAGGGGCGGCAAGTATGTATTTCACGTGTCTAAAATCCTGACAGAGATGCAAGTATAAATATACTGGATATATTTTTATATTTTACTGAAAATAAATTTGGACTTGCACATCTGTGTTTTCGTTTAATAGCTTAACATTAAGAACTCAATGTGTATTTGACACTGCTGATAACCACAAGATTGACTGGCTGGGTGTGTTTTTATTCCATAGACGTCACCAACGCCTTTACAGGCCGCAGTAACTGTAAAGCTCATTAACATGTCATCCAACACATTTTGAGTTTTTGTCTAGTAAGAGAATTTTAACATATTTTAAGCGTGGAACTTTTTTATTCTTACTGGAATCTCGCATTACATTTCTCTATACTTGGTAATTTATTTATTTTGAATTTATTTACACTATCGAAATATGCTTTTGCTACGTCAATGCGGAAGCCTATAAACTGAAAACAAAAATTAAAATTTGTGTTTTACATCTTAACCGAAAAGTGAATTATTTGGTGTCTGTATTTTTGTGACTTAATTAAATTTAAAAAAAACTTTTATTGAATATAAAGGGCTAAAGCACTCTCCTCCCACCAAGGTGGACCAGGTTAGATTTCCAGCGAGGTTGCTCCTGAATTTTTTCACGTGGGAATTGTGTTGGACAATGCCGCTAGTAGGGAGGTTTTCTCGGGGATTTTCAGTTTTCCCCACCCTTGCATTCCAGCAGTGCTCCATACTCAACTCATTTCACTGTAATCGGCTTAAGACCCCGATGTTAAGAACCACCCAAAATTCTTTACTCCACTCAGCTTTCTTTGTATGGTGAGAAATTATTTATTAGTGCTTTTTAAATTCAGTTTATTGCAATATGTTTTTTTTTAAATTTCAAACGGAAACCCGTTGGGAAGTGGGAGAGAAATTCAGGACCCCTCCCCTTCTCCCCATCACCCCCTTTTCCACACAGTTGCAGCACCCCTGATTTGGGTTTGTAGTAGCTGAATCGGAGTGGAACTAAAATTTCCATACTGTTTTAAACATTTTATGTGCAACATGTTATTCAGTTTTCAGCTGCCTGTACAACACTGTACAAAAGTTGGTATTTCAAAAGTGTACAAAATAAATGGTAAAAATCTACATACCATTATCATAACATTACACTTTTAGAAAAACATTAGCCATAGAATGTGTCACTGCTGGCATTATTGCATTCATTGCTTACAGTAGGGTGTGTGCAGTTATGGGCAGATATTTTTTTTCTTCAAATTCTGGTTTTAAGACCTTGATTACCTGCAATCAAGAGAATAGTGAAATGCAACGTACATATAGAGTGCAGGGGGTAAAAGTTCACACGTGACAAGGAGTTTGCTTGTGTCAGATGATGGATGGCAATGTGCTGACCATAAGCCTGGGCAGCTGGATGGAGCTGCCAGACTTTCCATTCAGGCAGTGGGAGGCGATCCACACCGCGGGTGGCCCGCAGCACTTCCGCAACTCCCGCGTGCCCGCGCGTTCCGTTGCGAGGTACTACAGCGACTACGTCCAGGCCAAGAAGCTGGGCCGCTTCTTCAGGAACAACGCGGTCGTCACGGCCGTCACACCCCTGGAGCCACAGTCGCCTTCCTGTGCTGTGAGTACCAGCGCTGTGTGCATCCCCAGTGTTGACGGTGTATGAGAATTCTTTTTTGTTACAGTATTTATGTGAAACATTCAACTCCAAAAATGCCTGTTCAATTTTACAGATGTTTTGTCAGTCAACATAGAAAAACTAAATATCCTTGATAATAGGCTTTTCCTACTTTGTGAGCAAATATTTTGTTTGCAATATTGGTGCATTTATTTCACATAATATCTTGCACCACGATAACATAAAAAATTTAACAGTGTCAGAAATTGTTCGGCAAAAATACATCACTCTTGACATAACATTTGCTCTCATAGCTAAAAAAAACTTCTGTAGACTTGCCCATTCTTTGTTTTTCACTGTTGCCCTCCATGAAATTGTAAAATTCAATTAAACTGTACAGGATTAATTTTTGTGTTCCGTGACCTTTTACAGTTTGTGCACGATATAAAAAAATGTTAACTTTGGCTCTCGTACACACTTATACAATTGTTTCACAACCGATTATGTTAGCAGGTATGACAAAAGTTTGTGTGTATCCTTTTCAGTGGAAAAAAAATTTTTGTTCAACTGTAAATATTATAATTTACCCTTCCTTACCAGAAACTTAAAAAAACCTTTGCCTCCACACATTTCATCACCTTCTGGCAAGTGTAAGTTTATCTAAGAAAGATCTGGTTCCCAGGAGACTTTATATGGTTTCTGAACAGCCAGGAGCACGGATGAGGCGAGTAGCAGCATGGGTGGGAGGTGATGGAAATCAGTGATAAGAGAACAGGAGTACTCTGAGAACCCACTGGTCATCACAATACGAAAAATCCTGACTTCGATCTAGTAGGGGGTTCGAATTGATGTAACTGTCGTGGGAGGCTGGCATTGCTGGCCATGCAGTGTTAATGGCGGGATTCAGAAGTAATTACGCTAGAAGTTAAAATTAAATTTNGAGGCTGGCATTGCTGGCCATGCAGTGTTAATGGCGGGATTCAGAAGTAATTACGCTAGAAGTTAAAATTAAATTTAAGTGCAATTTAGGGGTTCACCTACCTGGTGCTTGAACTGCGCTACAGTGTTTTGGAAATACACATTTTTCCATGAAACTATTAAATGTGCGTTCAATGTGCATATCTACTAGAAGAACACACACTTCAGACAATGCGTGATAAGTACTTTCAAGATGTCGCACACATTAGAAAAACCATTCCGGAGCACTCCAACATAGCTAAAAAAATTTTTTTTTCAAAGTGCTGTATCTTAAAATATATGCATCGGTTACATGCAAATATACTCATGGTCTCTGCATTGAACATTGCTAACTGAATTTCCACCAATAAATTTATAGGGTGACCCTGTAAAGACTCATAGATATATATTTTTTTATACGTGCAGCTCAATGAGAAAACTGCATGCCAGTTCAGAGCTTTGTGCTTAGTGACAATGGTGCACTTGATGCACATAACAGTGTAGCCCTTACTGCACCCGTGCTCCTTGGCCTCGGATGTAGAAAATATCTCCATGTACGTGGGCCCCTTAAGACGTCTCACAGTAGTGATAGCCGGAGTTTGTAATTGGTTGGAAGGACCAAGATTGTTGCGCATGTGGGTATGGTGGACGTGTTTGCAGTGGNGATAGCCGGAGTTTGTAATTGGTTGGAAGGACCAAGATTGTTGCGCATGTGGGTATGGTGGACGTGTTTGCAGTGGTGGTTGTGTTGGCAGTGTCAAAACTCGAGTGAAGTGTCTGGTCCTGAAGTGCGTGCTCGTTGGAGGGTGGAAGGGTATGATGCAACCAGCAGCGTGGCGTTCAGCTATGTCTGTAGAGACGTGGTGTTGGCCACCGGAGGACACGACGTCCCCAACATGTTGCATGTTCCTGGAGAACTGGAGAACCCTTCCTGCGTGCTGCACAACCTGTCGCAGCTGGAGAAGGTGCTGGACACCATTGCAGCCAATCTAGGAATGTGCAGGTGTAAGAATGGTCAGTGCTGCTCTTACTATTTAATATCTGTTTACCACTAATTTTACCCAANCTAGGAATGTGCAGGTGTAAGAATGGTCAGTGCTGCTCTTACTATTTAATATCTGTTTACCACTAATTTTACCCAATAAGTCTTTTCTGTTTACCACTAATTTTACCCAACAAGTCTTCTTCCATTTTGCTTTCTGTAAACCTTGTCCATTCTTCCTCGTCNTCTGTTTACCACTAATTTTACCCAACAAGTCTTCTTCCATTTTGCTTTCTGTAAACCTTGTCCATTCTTCCTCGTCTCTTGGAATTTGTGTTTTGTGTTGCTTGCCAACAAGTTTACGATTGAATAGCTCTCTCTTGTTCCTTCATTTGCCAGTTATTGAACTTTCTTACTTTGTAATGTCCTTCCTTCCCATCCACTCTTTCTAATCTGCTGTGAATTACCTACGTTGGAGGTCTGCTGCCTCCCTTTCTTGTCAAAGAGAAGGTACTTATTCACACTTGCACTGCACCATGTAGAAGTGAGTGCCTTTTCTTTTCTATCAACCATTTCCCATATTCAGTCAGTTTATTGCACACTTTTAAAAAATCATTCTCCTCAGTATTTTTCTTTCCAAAACTAGTGTTTAAATATATTTTTTTTGTATTATAAAAAGTTTTTTAAAATTCGTTATTCTTAATTCTTCATTCCCATTCTTTCTGGAAGCTTTTTTTTNTTTTGTATTATAAAAAGTTTTTTAAAATTCGTTATTCTTAATTCTTCATTCCCATTCTTTCTGGAAGCTTTTTTTTCATGAATATTGAACCTAAGAAGTAATAGCATTGTCTTTGTAATATAATAACTGATTTAATTGTTAGAANTTTGTATTATAAAAAGTTTTTTAAAATTCGTTATTCTTAATTCTTCATTCCCATTCTTTCTGGAAGCTTTTTTTTTCATGAATATTGAACCTAAGAAGTAATAGCATTGTCTTTGTAATATAATAACTGATTTAATTGTTAGAANTTTTTTTTCATGAATATTGAACCTAAGAAGTAATAGCATTGTCTTTGTAATATAATAACTGATTTAATTGTTAGAAAAGTAGCATTATCTTACCTTGGTCATATTTGGTCAATTATTTAGTTTATTTGGTAATCAAAATTTACTTTTTGAGTGTCTATTTTTACATTTAAATATTGTTAAAAAAATTGACTTCTCTTGTGACAGGAAATGTTGTTCCTCATGGTGTGCAGGGACGGCCAGAGGAGCCCAGTGCGACCCGGTGGTGATTGTGGGGGCAGGCCTCAGCGCAGCAGATGCAGTGATTGCTGCCCGCTTCCGTGGTCTGCCGGTCGTCCACGTGTTCCGCAGCAGAACCCCCCAGTTCAGCGGCCGCCAGTTGCCGGAGGACATGTACCCAGAGTACCACAAGGTTAGCTAAATTTCTTGTCTTTGATATGTGTGTGTGTTATTATCGCACTGGAGGTGACAGGGCAGTGTATTATACAAATTGGAGTTGACATGTGCGCAGTGTGGAACGTTCACTATGCCCTCTAGTGCTAGATCCTTAGTACTGCAATGCAGACCGAGAAGTCTAACAGCTCTGCGGATGCCGGTCTTTGTTTCAGGTTCACCAAATGATGAACGACAGGGGACGGTCGTACCGGCTCTACACACCCCTGGTGGAGCACAAGGTTCTGGAGATAACTAGCGACAGGAAAGTGCGGCTACAGAGCCCCGACGGCAAGGTGGTGGTCTGTAATGCCTCTGTTGTGGCTATTCTGATCGGCTCCCGTCCCAATCTTAGCATTCTGCCCCCAGAGCTCAATCTGGCGGTAGATTCTTCTCGACCTGTGGACTGCCACGGTAATCCTGTACAAGTGGAGCTGTTTAGCTATGCTGCCGTCAGGGCACCTGAGGGGATGTATGCCATGGGGCCCCTCGCAGGGGACAACTTTGTGAGGTTCATACAAGGAGGTACCATTGCAGTGGCCACCGACATTCACAAAAAATCCTCGAGGAAGGAGGAAATGATACTGTGATCGCATCGCTAGGTCGACCAAGGTTAGGAATACCAGGCATCGCCTTGGCAAAGTGATTATGCAAGTATTAATTACTAGTTAGCAAATTGTACTGGGTGCAGGTAGCTTTAGCATGTTACTTAAGCTCTGTATTTGTGATACCGTGAAATGTAAAAGTTTCAGAATTTAAAGGGAGACAGTAGTGTAGTGCGTGCACAGAAAGGAAATTGTACAAAATCCTCTATGTGGGCTAACTCAGCATCTTTTAAGGATAGCCTTTGGACCGTTGTCACGTGGCACAGGGAATTCAGCAAACAGCTAAGCTCTTATTTTCAGACTCTTCATAGAGAGATTATTCAATACACGAACTTCATCAGTCCCCGATGCTAATTTTCGTGCTCTTTTGGCAGAAAATGTGCCCTTCCATGTATGCATCACAACAAAATGGAATCTGTGGCTTGGCTTCAAAGAACTTTGCCTTGTAAAAACAGGCCCATGAAATCCTCCCAGTTGCTGGTATTCCCCTGATTTCTTCCTTGTATGATAATTAAAAAGAAAACTTAGTTTGTGAAAGGTGTGGGTAATTTCGGAGGGACCTTGCATTCTCAGTTCTCATTCCAACAGTCCAGCCAAAGGCAGAAATCACCAGGGGGATCAGTCTGCCACATTCTCGTTGCCTCTGCAGGAAGCCATACCATTCTACTTTGCTCCAAAGAAGTATCTGAAAGACCCCTGTTTACATGTTCTGCAATGCGGCTACTATCATATAAGGATTTCCTTTGCATTTGCCATAGTTTTCCTGCATTTATTGGATATTTGTTTTAATCTTAAGTGTCCTGTATAAATGTAAAATCCTTACTTTATGGAATTATACTGTAGCATACTGTTTTTATGAATAACACATTTAGCTAATAAAATGGAATGGTTTTAAATGTTGTTGGTAATAAATTCCTGAAGGTATGAATCTTGAATACAGTTACATAAAGGAAGAAATTTTGTATTACATGGAGTGCTTATGAGAGCAGTTCAGAACCAATTGGGAGACTGTTGTTTTTCCCATAGGTGCAGGGGTGTAGCAGTTAGCGGGATTAAAGTGTACACTAACACGTATCTCGCCATGTAGTTCTGTCCATCGAAGATTTCTCATTTTGCACTTTAACCCACTCAGTTCCGCTCTTCNACACGTATCTCGCCATGTAGTTCTGTCCATCGAAGATTTCTCATTTTGCACTTTAACCCACTCAGTTCCGCTCTTCTTCACACTTATCCTCGCTGCCTTCACCAACCTCTTATGTGGTATTCTGCCCTCCACTTGCCTTGCAGCACCTTCAGCAGGTTTACATCTCCCTTCTTATCATGCGGCCATGCCACCTCGATTGTGATGTATCTATCCTGTTTTGGTTTTTTTTTCTGCTTATATTTTCACTCCCGGTCTTGTCATTCTTGGTCCTTCAATATCAACATATATTCTATTGTATNCACGTATCTCGCCATGTAGTTCTGTCCATCGAAGATTTCTCATTTTGCACTTTAACCCACTCAGTTCCGCTCTTCACACTTATCCTCGCTCCCTTCACCAACCTCTTATGTGGTATTCTGCCCTCCACTTGCCTTGCAGCACCTTCAGCAGGTTTACATCTCCCTTCTTATCATGCGGCCATGCCACCTCGATTGTGATGTATCTATCCTGTTTTGGTTTTTTTTCTGCTTATATTTTCACTCCCGGTCTTGTCATTCTTGGTCCTTCAATATCAACATATATTCTATTGTATNTTTTTTTTCTGCTTATATTTTCACTCCCGGTCTTGTCATTCTTGGTCCTTCAATATCAACATATATTCTATTGTATTTTTTTGTGCTCGTTGCTACTAAAATATAATCATCTCCAACCAAGTCTGCAGGCCAAAGCCATTCTTACCCCCTTTACTATACTCATGTCTGTCACAAGTTGGCGATACGTTACGGCAGTCATGTTGTACGGTCACCCACGGGTCAAGTTCACAGTTTCTCCTTCCGAGATGCATGTGATGAAATAAAGTAAAATTATTGATGGAAGTTCGTAAGTTTGAAACTTACATTTCTTATTAATTTATGGAGAACTTTGTGTTTAGATTATACCAAAGCCAGAATCATTGTGGTATACACAGCCTTGTACATTTAAAACCAGTGCAGATTTGTATGGTGCTATATTTTTAATTGCAGAGATAATCTTGGGCTACCCACAAATCTCAGTATTTTCATACAGAGTAAACTAATTTTTGCTTTCAATGGTGCTGGACTGGATAAAATGTGGCAAAGTTCTGTGAGTAAGATTGCAATGACTGTGTGACTAATTATAGCGAAGCCGGAGTTCATCTTGTTCATGAATTGTTTATAATTGAGTTGCAGCAGTATATGTCTTGACTTAAATGTAATTTATTGTTTTGAGTGATACTGATTATGTAAACCGTTTTATTTCTGTATGCTGTGTTATGTACATTCACAGAGGGTTATAATTTTTTTAAATAAAAGTTTTGTAAATTGTGCATTACGAATGCTAGNCTGTGTTATGTACATTCACAGAGGGTTATAATTTTTTTAAATAAAAGTTTTGTAAATTGTGCATTACGAATGCTAAAGTGATAGACCCATAAAACATTTATGAACTCTGTACCCATTGCTGCATGGAAATGTGTACCCATCTTAGGCAAAAAATAGTTAAAGTAAAATGTAGTCCCACAAAAAAAATATCATTAAGTCATATTAACTGCATTCTAAGAGANGGCAAAAAATAGTTAAAGTAAAATGTAGTCCCACAAAAAAAATATCATTAAGTCATATTAACTGCATTCTAAGAGATATATCAAGTTTTGGTTGTTGGATTCCTTTTTATGTGGTTCTTGTTTCAAAATCTGTAAAATGTTTGTCAGACACTATTGTAACATTAATGCAAGATATTAATCAAAATGCAAGTTAATAACTGATGTGTATTGAAAGATTGTAAGACCCAAATTTACATAGTTGGCGGCTTTTTAATAATATAATTGGCATAATTTATTTTGCTACTGACTAGCCTAAAAATTGAAGACTGGTTACAAATGTAGTATGTAAGGGGGTCGGTGGGGTTGATTTGGGGGGTGGGGGGCACATGGAAAATAAAATGGTGCATTTATTGTGCAATAGTAAAGTGAGATTTTTTAAAAAGAATGAACTTTATTACATTTAATAATATTTTTGGTCCTTGATGCTATAGTATGTGCGCTTGAAAATGTTTCAGAAAAGAAATTTTGAATGTTGTATTTTTTTACAGCTGTTTCATTAGCCAAGTAATTAGTTTCATACTTAAAAAGAAAAAGTGTTTTCCATAACATTTTTGTAAGACTATTTGACTTATAGAAGATGCTACGTAATTTTTCTAGTAAACTCAAATTATTGAATTATATAATGTGTATGCTGGTGGCTTGTATAATAAAGGAAAGTTTTAGTTACTGAAACATTCTGAATCTTTCATTTTAGTTTTAAAACTATGTGGGTTATTGGGTGAAAGAAGTTTCATCAAAGCAGTAGCTCTCAAAAACATGGGCTTCCTTCTGTAAAATGTGGCAAAAATGTCTGTAGAGTACATTCGGAAACAATGCACATATCCTGAAATCTAACTTTGGAAAGGTATTATATCGAACAAAAGGAAGAAAAATAGATAGATATTTTCTACTGCACCCTGGAACAAGAATGTTGTAATGAAAATTACACAGTTTATGAGAAAATAGAAAAAAGTAAATCGTAAAAACTGTAAGTTTTCATTAGTGCAAATAATATGAACAAATACCTTCTTGCAGTGCAACAAAGGTACATAATTTAAATTTGTTCTATCCTAAAGTATATTNAAATAATATGAACAAATACCTTCTTGCAGTGCAACAAAGGTACATAATTTAAATTTGTTCTATCCTAAAGTATATTGTATATTCATTATATTCTTGTTCTCAGTACGTGATTTGCCCTTTGCTGCTGTGCTTCTGTTGTTGTCTATTACCTCATGTGTGTTTCTCTTTTCTCCTGTGTTATGTCAAGTCAGCCATGTATCACATTCTCATTCCGTGTCATCACTGTTTTCTTTTTAGCAGTACCTTATGTGAATANATGTCATCACTGTTTTCTTTTTAGCAGTACCTTATGTGAATATCGAGTCCTACGAGTGCTTGTAGTTTTAATTTTGTAGTGTTTGTATTTTACCTGTTGAAGCAGTATTGGAGTTTAATTAATTAGCTCTTAGATTTTAAATGTTGCGTGGCACATGCCTTGGGTGGGCTCGTCCGCCTTAGTTGCACGTACGGACGCAGGGTAGTGGCTCATCCACCTCTGNCGTGGCACATGCCTTGGGTGGGCTCGTCCGCCTTAGTTGCACGTACGGACGCAGGGTAGTGGCTCATCCACCTCTGAATACTGAAATGAGCAAAATTAAAGAACAGTATCTGCAGGTCAACACTGCCTCTTGTGCAATATGAGAAGGTACACATTCCCTTGCAGCGCCGCCATAGTTAAATGTATATTACAGGAAATAATACGTGAACCGAGATATTTGATTTAATTGATGACCGCGTCGTGACGATATTACTATAACCAAACTGGTTTATAGCAATGAATACTTACACTAACACCAGTTGTCCAGACCCCTGTTAAGACACACAGTAATAAAGGTGTGCGTTGCTACATAGCTACAAATTCTTTTCAAGAACACACACTTTTTAAAATAATTGTGTTGGTGTTGGCAGTCGACTCAGCTGTGTAAAACGATCCAAAATTAGTACCGTTAACTTCTGCTGATTGAGGGTGGAATTTTGAAGGGCCTACATGGCATAATTTCTGGGGCTACTAAATGTCAAATTAACTGTTTTCCTTTAAACATTTCATTATATACTTGGCCAGGAAAGCCATTTTTTTCCCCTCCAATTTTCACTCTTATGAGGTCTTCTGCGAGCCAGATGTGAAACTTATTGCTATTGCCATCTTAACTTTTAAATTGAGTTCGGACACAGCCATCGTTATAATAAATACAGTATTTTGCATCTTAATTTGATCACAGACTGTAAACTTTAGTATTATGACATACAAAATGGAAGCCAGTCAAATTGGCAAGTACCATGTTTCGTCAATAGTCCCACCGTCATATGCAAACACACGTTATTCACCGTCGTCGATCCTTAAACCTTTGCTGCATTCCTTATTAGTGTGTATGTCCTGCCATTTATTATTTTGGTAGCATAGATTGAATTCAAACGGACCTGTAACTTTTGAATGCATGTAGAGTTGTACAATAGAATAATTCAATAAGCTCTTTGAAAATTGTGTACTGTATATCCATATTTAAATATCTGCAGTGTTTATAACGAGGAAAAATGTGTAAAAGCCTAGATTTTGTGTGGCCAGGAGGGGTATTGCAATTTGAGTGGGAGAATTATTAAGTGCGTATATATTAAATTTTTTTTGCTAAATATGTATTGTCTGTTTTATAAAATTGAAATGTTGTATTAACTTATTTTTATGTGTAGATTTCCATGGCACTGGTGGTTTTTTTTTTTAGTGTATTTTAATGCAGATGAAACTGGATGACGTAGATTTAATAAAGGAAGGTTAATTTTTTTGCATGTATACTGTACTAACAAATGTGTAAAAATATAAGGACTACTCTGTTAGGACTAGTCGATTTGTATTTGTTTTTGGCTGTGCTCTGCAATATTAAATTTTAATTTTTCTGTTTTGAAATACAAAATGCCATTTTGCTGGATGATATAAAAGTTAATTTTTCCCATGACTCTGTTTAAGCGCTTTTACTTTGTGATAAAAATATTTTGTATTCATAAATTAAAAATAATTTCTGCATCTTCACTGGCACAGACAAACTGTAACTAACCCAAGTGTAGCATTATTGTATCGTAGTATTAATAGTGTGCCTTACTGTGGGAATTGTTGAAGNAAACTGTAACTAACCCAAGTGTAGCATTATTGTATCGTAGTATTAATAGTGTGCCTTACTGTGGGAATTGTTGAAGTGTCATGTTGTGCACATGTTGACAATTTTTTCCTTTTCTACACATTTATACCGATTGTTTTGTAAAGTGGTAGTTATATTAAAGAATTATTTCAGTTACAGATTCCTTTTTTTCTTAATGTTTAAATTCCATGCTTTTTTTAATTCTTTCAGTTATCATCAGAAACTACCTTTTTGACTTTCCCTCACCCAATTGAGATGACAGAACTTTAAATATGAGCCACTACAAACAAGNATCAGAAACTACCTTTTTGACTTTCCCTCACCCAATTGAGATGACAGAACTTTAAATATGAGCCACTACAAACAAGATAGCGTAAGTCAAAATTTGTAAATAGTTTGTGGCCAAAATTAGTTTTATATTCTGCTTTTGGAGGACCCAGTCAAACAATATAGCAAGATACAGCAAGCTTGCCAAAATTATAGCCGAAAAAGGAAACTGTTTTAGCATATGTCTCGCACATAGACACAGCATACCAAACTCTAAACGGTAGCTTTGCGAGTGAAGAACATTTTTGAGTGGCTTACACTGTCCCAAAAACACATTTGATATAATTGTGTGTAATAACAGAACCGAAAACATAACAGTAAAGTGTGCATGAAGTAATATAGACAGGTTGTTGACATTGGATACAGGAATTGTTTTTGAATGTAGCAAAATTCTGAAACAAGTGTATATTTGACATGAAATTTTTCAAACCCGAGATGCACTGTCTGAAGTTGAATGTATGTCACATATGCTTACTACGGTGACACTTTTTAGTACAGTGTGGCTCTATTTGAAGAACATGTACAATGGATACCTAGTATGATTCGTAAATTGTGCTATTTCAACATGTTATATGAAGCACTGTAATATCTCCCATGGCTGCATGTGGGAATCATGCCGCCGGCCGGTGGATTTCTCTCTGGGATCTCCCGTTTGCCCCGCCCTTGCATTCCGGCGCTGCTCAATACTCGCATCACTTCGTCGTCATCGGCTCCCAAGACATCAATGTTAAGAGCCACCCAAATCTCTCCACTACTCTCCCATAGCACCTGCAGTTACGCAGCTTTTCCACTGTGTGTTCGGCGAGCACAATATCTGACGTCACATATGGGGTGCCTGTCAAACAGAGGGCTGTGATATACTCTTGTTTGATGTCTGTCAGGCATGTCGAAGATGATCCTCCTCGCTCATGTGGGATCAAAGAGACCGACCCAGTAACTGGTGTTCAGTGTAGGAGGGGGATGGACAACGGAAACAGCTGCCTGCGTACCCATGGACACGAAATCATCTTGCTCGCATGAACATGCTGTAGTGAAAAGGCCACTTTACACTGCAAATGGCATGAAATACTTGTGTTATTGTCGTCTCAAATGCATACGTATCAAGGTTCCATTGGGCCAATACAATATAAGGGAATCTGAATGCTGGCAGTGGGCATTTCAGCTTATTATTATCGAACATACCGGTATTTGCAACAAAAATTAATTCTTTTGAGCTTAGGGCTAGTAAGATTCTGGTAGCATGGGCCAACTTTCAGAAAGTAGATTCACAATTAACAGAACTAAGTGTAGTCACTTTGAAACATGGGAACAAATGTCGGCACTGCAGGTGGTGAGATCATGGAGACTGACTTGCTTTGCCAGTGTAGAGTCTTGTGCAATTTTTGCTCGAGATGAGTAAAGATATGGAGGAGTCAGAAGATACACTATTATGGTAAGTTTCCTTATCACAAATTTATGAAATATTTTTAACTATAATTATGAATCCAGCACATTGCACACACTGTTTTATTTGTAGACAGTTGCTATTTCAACACAAGGAAATAAGATTAAAAATGGAACTGCTACAAAACAAGGTTCATACAGTTGTGCAAATTTGCAAAATGACCCAACTTGTCCACTTGGAAAAAGTTGTAAATATTGTACTCGCCTATATCACAACGGTTTTGAATTTTAGCATGGCCAGGAGGCATTTGATTGAGGGAGATATTGGGAGAAGGTGGAGAGTGCACAGTCAAATTTGGTCTGCCCTCATCCCTGAAATATTTGCTTCTGATGTGCCTGCTGCCATTGACATCACTGTGATAGTTCTTTACAGTTATAATGTACATACAATGAAATTGCTGTATTGGTAACCGGGAAAAGCTGGTTTGCTAACCTTGCTTGGCGTATGACTGCAGTTAATGCTACGCTGCTCTTTAGATTGGTGTGTGCAACCGGCATATAATGCTGCCATGTCAAATAGTTATTACCTGTACATACTAGAATACTGGCTTTTGGGGTATGTGTGGTAACAACCTGCAGTAGGCCCAAGATTTATGCTGCTATAGTTCAGGTGGTGTGCAAATGGTACAGTATATTGCCAAATCCATTATGAATGGTGTCTGTCTGTATGTAGATGTGTTGTTACATGGCATCTAGAGTATTTGATTTATAAGGCCTGGACGGTTTTTGATCATTAAAACAGCTTTGTAGTCAGTGTATGTGTTAACACACGTGTGTGTATCTGCATGTGTGTGCATACATGAGTGTATGTGTATGTGCACACATGTTCATGAACATGCATGCATGCATGCACATGTGTGTGCGTGCATGTATGCACACACAGGCATGTACACACACACACGTGTGTACACACACACACACATGTGTGTACACACACACACATGTGTGTACACACACACACA
>NQII01000252.1:378248-408588 GCA_002778355.1 Clitarchus hookeri
GTGTACACACACACACACATGCGTGTACACACACACACACATGCGTGTACACACACACACACATGCGTGTACACACACACACACATGCGTGTACACGCACACACACATGCGTGTACACGCACATGTGTGTGTACACACACACGCACATGTGTGTGTACACACATGTGCGCACATTTGCACGTGCCTGTGCGCTCATTTGCACGTGCACATTCATAACCTGTGAACAAGTTGTAGCTGGAGCTTTTCCTAAAATACTAACAGCAGCAATTTTTAAAATTGGGTCTTAAAAACATTTTTAACCGCCACAAATGTGCAGTTTCATTTACCGTAAGTGGTTTCATCAGAGGAAGAAAACTTTTCGGTTTTGCGCGAAGTTTTTGAGAGAATCTGCTTGCCACGGTGCTTGTTTTGGGCTATACTTTTCCCTCAAAGTTCTCACATTAAGAAATCCAAGATTTTAACTTCGGATCCTCTAATTTTTCTACGGTGATATTCGCTTTTGCGAAGGGTTCTGTAGTTTTCACTTCCAAGATTTGCACTGTTAAAATTGAGCTCGGACATTTGTACTTCATTTTCTTAAGTAGTCACCAAGTTTTTCATGGCAGTTAGATGTTTGTGACAACGTTGTCTCACTCTTCATATGTCACCAGGCAGTTGTAGTTCCCGCATCTGTGGCATATAGACCATCATTGAATTCACCAGCCCGTAAATAAGTACTTATGGGTTGTTTAGGCATTTTGAAGAAAAAATATTTTCCCTGCTAATAGCTAAAAATTAATTTTAGCAGTACTGTTTAAGTGTTGCATGTTCTGCCAAAAATTACAAACTACAACAAACACAGAAATGAGCTGCCAGCAGGCACAAAGTACCATTCCCTGCATCTAATACAAATCAATAGCTGTGATAATTTTTAGAAAACCACAGTTTAGTTTTGTGATTAGAAAGGAAAAAAGATTAGAGTGTGTGTGTAATGGTTGTGATCCATTCTACCATAAGATCTGTTCCGTAGATATCTTCACTACTGTAGAACATTTTCAAACGATCCACTTCAAACACCATTAATATGGCAGGTACTGACAAAACATATGGTATTAAACATTAAATGCCACATTTTGGTTGGGTTTAATGTTTAATTGTAACCTGTATTTAAATAGTGTGTAAAAAAAGCTTACGTGTCAATGTTCTATGTAATTTTTGAACTGCATACATAACCAAAATGTATCGTGGACACAGTTTGAACTATACCAGTGTTGTGATCAAAATGACTGTTTATCTGTGAGAGCAACTACTGGACATAAAAGTGCAGCAAATAAATAATGTTCACTACATCTAGACGTTGTAAGAATTATGCTTTGCAGTATGAAATGCAAATAAAGGCATTTTCGTTTTAGTATTACATACACCAATTTTCTGCCACATATAAAAATGCCACTTGGTATTAACGTGGGTGTAAGTGATAAATCCTATCTAAGATACATTAACTCACTGTTTAATATTTTTTATAGTTTTGTGAATTTGTCCTTGAAATATGACTATAAAATATTATCTGACCGCATGAAACACAAGAAAAATTGTTTCACTTGTAGGAAATTACCCAAATTGGGGTTTTACATTTTGAAATTGCATAATTTGTGTTATTTTTTTGGTTATCACAGCAGCTAATTTTTCAGGTTTTTACAAATAAGAAACACAGTACTGGACAATATTTATTATATATTATAGACAATCTTCCGCAGTCATAAGTTTAAACTATGCAATAATTTACAAATCTCAGTTTTGTATACAATGTATACTTAAATATAGTAAAATTTTTATAATACTGAAATTACACAAGTGTTATGAAAATGCAATAGAAAAAATTTAATGTCAAAATTTAACAAAACAACATGAACTGTAATGTAATTGCAGAATGTTTTTGAGTAAAACTATCACAATTGATAATTGCATGAAAGACACTTAACAAAATTTTAATAATATAAATAATTCATACTCGGAGAGTTACTTATGATGATGTAGAAAGCAGCGTGCGTCAAATGTGACATTTACAGCTGATAATGACTTATACATAATCTGAAAAAAGTGTCTTTACAACACCATCCTTGGTGAAAATGGTACAGCGTTTATTTTCAACACCTTCATTATGAAAACCAACTAATGAGATCCCAGGACCAGGTCCCTGTATCACATAAGTTCCAATTCTCAGAGAGAACCCGGGAACTGTCAGAAAACGGACTGCATCTCGAACAACCCAACCTCACATGGAGCATACTCATACGTTACTCTTCCTCAGACGACACCTTGGAGGCTGTGGGCCAACACACCGACCTGCAGTGTATTACTGGAACAGTTCCTCACTTTTTTTTTTTTTTTTTTTTAACTTGAGACACACTGATGTGTGCAGAGAGCTTCTTGAAAGGAATTAAAACACAACACCTCTTGGGAAGAAATCACTTCCATGAATGTTCTTAACCGGCACCCAGCTGCATGCAAAGTGTTCAATACCATGCTACTTCAGCGCACTTGACTATTACCAACCAGGTATGTGCATAACTTCACCTTCAACCAGTGATTATTGGCCTGTATACTTTAGTGGTAAAATTTTCTTTATTGGGGACGGTACGAATGTGGTAAAAAATAAGTCTCTTTAGAAAATGCATAATACTACGAATGGGAGAATACAAGCTCAGGGTCTGCAGATTACTTCTTCTTGGCAGAAGATATGGGGACACCTTGCGATGTCGCCAGCTGCTTCTTCAACTCTAGCAACACAGTGACCTCTGGCTGCCATTCACTCTTTGGCACTCCACTGGACTTCATCTTCCTCACTCGTTCCGCCTGCAACCACCCCACAGTGTACGCTTACAAAAATGTCCTCCTATAAACTACAAAGGTATTTATTATGAATACAACTGCCAAAAACTTGCTTTACCATCTATTTTCTGGCATTTAAACACCTAATTCATACCATTTGGATGCTGAGACTTTTGGACCAAATGTAAAAATGCAGGATTTGTGTAAATTATGGCTGAGAAGTTTTTCACTGCAAAACAATCAACACCATTGCTGAGTTACGACATAATATTACTCAGATCTTGTGACTATACAAAATCATTTCATGCTCCATACGGACATTATTCAGCGCTTATTGTGATTTCTATTCAGACTAGAAATAGTCTGACATTATGCCGGAGCACAGTGAATATCTGTTCTCCCAGCATTATTTCCAGTTAGTCCATATTTTTCAAGCATCACAATCATTATTACATTATCATGCCACTATCATCTTTACCGTGACAGTGGCATCATGTGCTGTATGCAATTTTCAACACACTGCCAGCAAGAGTTCAACCTCATCTGACCTAGGGTTTTNACAGTGGCATCATGTGCTGTATGCAATTTTCAACACACTGCCAGCAAGAGTTCAACCTCATCTGACCTAGGGTTTCTCCTGCAGGTCCACAAAAGGGTAAGCCGATGATACTCTTAGCATGCCACCCCACCCTCCTGCGAGTCCCGATTCCATGTCTGCATGAGGGAACTTCAGCAGGCAAGATAAGTCAGTCCATGATCCTCATTTCTTTTCATAACGCATGGTTCTACATGCCTGAACATCTGCCGTGGTTTTGTAAAATATTGTTAATTCATAATTTTAATAAGTAGGCCTATGTTTGATTCAGCAACCAGGAACAAATTTGTGGTAAGTGAATTTTTCTTAAACTGTAAATTGTAATTTTGTTTTTTTGCATTTTGAATAAACATCGGCAAAAACTTTTCTGAGACTATTTTAACTGTAAAACTTTCTGTGCTTCTTTAGCTTTTAACTTTGATCAGTTATTTTGAGTATATTTTAATTTCTAACTTTAATCGGTCAATTTTTTCTAACTTTAATCGGTCAATTTTTTCTAACTTTAACCAGTTAGATTATTTTGTTAACTATCTCAAGTATGCACATTCCAACTTCTAAATAATCATCTTGCTTCGTACAAAATGGCGGATAGTATTATTTAATGATGGTGGGTATGAAGAAATGTTTAAATCATACACATGCTACTTTGTTTGACCACAAAGTGTTGACAGAATGGTGGCACTTCCATTCTCTGGCTGTTCCAAGTTGTGTCTTGCAATTTGCCTCTTCTNCCACAAAGTGTTGACAGAATGGTGGCACTTCCATTCTCTGGCTGTTCCAAGTTGTGTCTTGCAATTTGCCTCTTCTGAAGCTGTGAAATATAGTCATTTCGAGTGTACTTGCTACTTCTGTTAACAATCAAGGCTAGTGACCAGTATGCATGGAAGAATAGGCAGTGACTTCACATCAGCATTAACACAACCAGTGTAAGTACATAAGAACTTTCTACAAATTTTCCTGTTTTCCTATGCCAATCTTTCTACACAGCAGCACAAATAATGGGAAAACAGCCATCAAGAACGCTACAAGAAACAACTACGTTACCTGCTCTGCAACTTTTGCCTCCAGTTGGGCTACATCGTCGCTGTGAACTGCGCCATTGTTCGTGGCGGCAAAGTCACCACTGGTGCTTTGCGCAGCTGCTAGTTTCTTCTTTAGATCCAGCAAGACGTCAAGGTACGGCTGCCATTCGCTCTTCGGCACTCCACTACTCTTGACTTTCCTCACCAAGTTTGCCTGTGNGCTCTTCGGCACTCCACTACTCTTGACTTTCCTCACCAAGTTTGCCTGTGGGAAACATGCACAGAGGTCACTACACTGTCGGAGGCAAGTCTCCACTTGTATTCTCTTCAGTTTAACATAAATCACACAGCAACACCCTCGTCTTATCAAATAAGAGGAAAAAAAGAAACTGTGTAACAAACCAAATATTAATTATTGATGACAAGGTGTTAATGTTACCTGGGTAGCATCTTTGAAAGACAAGGTGGAAACAAGGAACAGGTGGTATGGAGCGGGCAGCAGGGAAGTGCCTTCCAGNGGGTAGCATCTTTGAAAGACAAGGTGGAAACAAGGAACAGGTGGTATGGAGCGGGCAGCAGGGAAGTGCCTTCCAGTGTGTGTGTGTGAGGGACATAAGGTAAAACATTACTGAAACCACCTCTCACGGTTCCGAGAAACGAGGTCGTTATGACAGGTCGGTCACCATAGACATTTTGGGAAATTTTGGAGCAATTTCGAAACACCCCCAAACCCAATGTACATCTATATTTGCAATTTTTTGCATGAAGTCCATGTTCAATAGTCTCTAACACNGAAACACCCCCAAACCCAATGTACATCTATATTTGCAATTTTTTGCATGAAGTCCATGTTCAATAGTCTCTAACACGAACATAACACTTTTTTAAATTCAATAAAAATTTATTTTAATAGGCAGATCAACACGATTTTTGCATGAAATATTAACTCAGTTGAACAGTCAGACGTCTAACAAATAAAATTATACCTGAGAAGGGTATCTGCACCCTCCCTAGTTGCCAAAAAATTTCAAAAACTATAACACTGGCAACATTATTTGTTGGTGAATAAAATTAAATTTTTGATGGCCTCTTGCAGCAAAAACAGAAGTTAGTTCAATGAAACAGTAATTTATGTTAATAAACAGACATCTTCCGAATAAGATGGTACTACAGAAGGGTATCTGCCGAGCGAGATATGGTGTATGGGGTGCTGTCAGATTCCAGTACCACTTACGCCTAGTCCACATTGCTGGCACACTGACCAGCAAGTATTACACAGCGGAGGTGTTGGAGCCTGTTATCATCCCCTATTTCCAGGGCCAACCCGAGGCCCTGTACCAACAGGGCAACGCACGACCACATCTGGCACACATTGTCCAAAGATTCCTGAATGACCGCCAAATCGCACTTCTTCCTTGGCCTGCACTTTCATAGTATATATTGCTCATCGATAATGTGTGGTCCATGGTCGGACGGCGACTAGCCTGCCACATGACACCCGTGGCCACAATGGATGAACTTTGGGCACGCATTGAATCAGCATGGGCGGACGTACCCCAGAGAGACATGCAAAGTTTCTTCTTCTCGATGCAGCTGTTACTGCCACCTGGTGTAGCCACACAGTACTGATTTCCCTGTTTTCTGTGTGTCATACCAAGCTACAAGAGAAAACATGTTACCCGTGTACGATGGGTATTATATCCAACAAATCTGATTATAATAGCTCATATCCTTCCTGGTGTTTAGGTATGTATTTCCCACAGGTTGAAATGGCATTCACACACAGTAATTTACCTACCTTCACTAACTGCTGTATTTTTTTTTACACATTTCCTGCCTTAACAGAAGTATAGCTTGACCCATGACATGTAGCTGTCAATATCTTTTTTGTTTCTCCGACTTCAACTCAGCCTGTGCTATGTCACGGTAACCGCCCGAGGAATGAACCAGAGACAGCTGAACCCAGAAGACTGATACATTCACGTTGCTAGTTGTACTACATACACACATCAGTCATGCACACTTGCATAACCAGATGAACGAAGCCAGCCTGCTCCCAAGCGAGCAGCAAGGGATGATGCCACCCACGAAGGGAGGAGCCAGTTGGCCGAAGATGCCCGAACCACCAAAGGAAGCCAAAGGAGAGGTGGCTGTCCGCACTACTTATGGCCGGACAAGCCCCCAGAACGCCAGTTGTCATCATATTGTCTACCCCTGTGCCCGAAAACTCAGCAGCTCGCCCTACCACTGCCGTGCTAGGACTGTCTGCTCCCAACGTCTCTTCGAGATCTACACCAGTTTGCTTCAACCCCCACTAACACACACACCATTTGGGAGTACTTACTCTGTCCCTTCAGGACTACACAACTTCTATATTAGTTGCCCTAAATTTCCTCTTCGCCCAACAAGTTCCCTTCACCTGTTTGTTAATTGCTGCTAGGCAATCATGAAAGCTTAGGATTTAGTACTCGTCACCGTGTTTATTCTACTCACAATAAATATGTTCAAGTCTACACATTGCGTTCTGATTCCAAGGGTGATTTGTACTTCTCTACTAATTTGTAAACACCACCCCCCCAAGGCAGAGACAGGTGACCGCATCTTGCCATTCAATTTCTGATCATAGAGTAGGACTGCGAGCTCCCATGACCGGGCAGCATGCACGTCATAAAAAAACCACATGTTTCGCCAGTCACCCATACTGTGGGTCCAGTGCGCAAAGGTACTTGGCGCACACGTACGGTAGAGTCCCCCACTAGGTACACTCCACGAGGAAGCGACTCTACCACCAGTCAACTAACCCACTCCATCCACCGCGTGAAATTTGCTGGTTGGAGCGCCAGAGCTGATGCGACGTGACGCCATTACCCCTGGTTACACTTTAGATAAGGAATTCTGTCACCTGCCCTTGTTTGCTGCGACGGACGGTCAGTAGAATGTACCCTATGCCCTTCATCCAACGAGGAGGGACAAAATGGATAAGAAGACAGCTACGATGTTTACTGCCAACTAATTGCCAAGTAGTCCAGCCCAGTCAGCCTTCAGCTATTCCTCCGCTCAGGAACAGGCACAAGTCACCCACCGACTACAGTGTCCTCACCCCTCAGTCACCCCTAGATGTCTGTTTGAGCCACCCCTGAAGACCAGCGGGACTTCACACCCAGTTGTCCGCCTTTGAATTGGACTGCCCCTGGGCCTGGGCATCGCCAACGCCGATTGTCAATCAATGCTGCCTGCTGCCACCATCTGGAGCCCAGCAGCAGCCCCGAGACCCGTCAACTCCAGCNATTGTCAATCAATGCTGCCTGCTGCCACCATCTGGAGCCCAGCAGCAGCCCCGAGACCCGTCAACTCCAGCCGACCACTAGCTGCCTCCGGACGGGGCCGATAGCATCGCCCATTGCAACCTGTCATCAGTCAGCCTGCAGGTGGTAAGCTAGCAACAACAGCTGTCCTAGCCGCCTCCAGCGCTTGCGGCCGCCCGACCAGGCCGGCTCTGTATACCGGCTCCTTAGAGGCAGGGGTGAACACGCATAAAACCAGCCCGTAAGACCTACCAGGGTACACTGCCCGAACCCACTTAAAAACCCCCATAGACTAAGTGACGGACCAAACCCGCCGGCCATCACACGTCAAGCTATAAATTATGTGAGCATAGTCGCAGAGATCAGGACACAAAATATTAAAAAGTAATATAATGAAAATTGCAGCTCTTACAATATGTACTAACAAATTAAATATGGACTAGTTGACAAATGACCAACAGTTATGAAAACTAACTTGAGATTGTCTAACAGCTATCTTACTTATACATACATTCTATCCCTAGGACGCTACTCAAATCCACTTCAAATATTTAAAATAAATAACAAGAATACCTGTTTTGCAACTTCAGTCTCCAGTTGCTTAGCATCATCTGTTGAGCTAACAGTAACACCCGGTTTGTTATTTTTTTTTGCAGTTTCTGATTTGCCAACTATTTTTACAGCTTCTAACTGCTTTTTTAAGTCAAGCAGAACGTCAACATGAGGCTGCCATTCACTCTTTGGGGCTGCACTAGACTTCAGCTTACGCACCAGATCCGCCTACAACACAAACACACAAGCCGCACACTAAAGATGGATTCACAACCTCCAAGAAGTGTACATACGTACGTATAAATAAAAGTTAAACACTAAGTATAGGTGCAAACTTGTACATAGAACAGTCAAAAAATATAAAATGATGTTTATTGTATTTTTTCTTGACTTTCGTACACACAAATAGAAGCAATAGGAATTCTGTGTATCCCTTTCTTACTACCCCCCCCCCCAATGTTGTCACACCCCTTCTCCCCTTTCTAGGCATTGGCTGGCTGCTCTGCTATTCCCAGGGCAGGTTGCTTTCACGAAAAGGAGGGAGGAATGAAGAAAAATATGACTGGCTTGAAGAGGGGCGGAAGCAAACAAGATAAAGAGTGTGTTTAAGAAAGAGAGAGACAGATATAACCATGGAAATACTGGGAGTTTTTAAATTGCATGTTGCAGCCAATTCACACGCACATGCACGCACACACAGAGATATATATATATATATTACAACCAGTTAATTGCCACAAAGTTAAAAAATTACAATATAAATTTAAATCTTGAAAAGTATCTACAAAAAACCTATAAAGAATTTAAAATGTATTATATAATAATAGTTTATTCAAGTGGTATTTATTTTCTGACCTATACACAAGAAACAATGTCTGGCTTTATTGAGTTTATAAAAAATTTAAGTGATTGCTTTTTACCCTAAACATGTAAAAGTCATTTTCCTAAAGGGCAGTATATCAGGACAAATTATTTTCGCAATGAGCTCAGTGATTTGAAGTGCTCTCTTACTTGTAGATGCCAGAGGTGCATGTTTTTCAAACATGCTGCCAATTGTGTGGAAAGTGGGTTCGTATATGGTGGTTGTTTAGGCAGGTGTTGAGACTAAGAGTACACATGCGACATTGCTTGTTGTGGCAGATCAGGGTAACGGTAAATGCATGGAAGTGTCTGTGTTATCNTGGCTTGAAGAGGGGCGGAAGCAAACAAGATAAAGTGTGTGTTTAAGAAAGAGAGAGACAGATATAACCATGGAAATACTGGGAGTTTTCAAATTCTATGTTGCAGCCAATTCACACGCACATGCACGCACGCACACACACACACATGCACACACAGATATATATATATATATATTTTACAACCAGTTAATTGCCACAAAGTTCAAAAATTACAATATAAATTTAAATCTTGAAAAGTATCTACAAAAAGCCTATAAAGAATTTAAAATAGGCCTAGTTTATTCAAGTGGTATTTATTTTCTGACCTATGCACAAGAAAAAATGCCTGGCTTTATTGAGTTTATAAAAAATTTAAGTGATTGCTTTCTACCCTAAACACGTTAAAGTCATTTTCCTAAAGGGCAGTATATCAGGACAAATAATTTTCGCAATGAGCTCAGTGATTTGAAGTGCTCTCTTACTTGTAGATGCCAGAGGTGCATGTTTTTCAAACATGCTGCCAATTGTGTGGAAAGTGGGTTCGTATATGGTGGTTGTTTAGGCAGGTGTTGAGGCTAAGAGTACACATGCGACATTGCTTGTTGTGGCAGATCAGGGTAACGGTAAATGCATGGAAGTGTCTGTGTTATCNCTAAGAGTACACATGCGACATTGCTTGTTGTGGCAGATCAGGGTAACGGTAAATGCATGGAAGTGTCTGTGTTATCTGGAGCACATGTTTGAGGTTAAACATTTTAACCTCTCGGCAGTGGATGGCATTTAGGTGTTTCTTAAAACTTGACGTGGTGAAATTCCTTTTATTTGTTCCATTGCGAGAGATTTTAGCATTACAGAACATGCATATGCCATTCAAATCATTGTGCAGATTCACAAGAAAATAGCGCCACATATCACTTATTATGGTACCCATCTTCAAAAAGCTACAGAAATGGCATTAAAACTGAGACATGGAAGATTTTCAGCCCAGTTCTTTACGTAAAATACGTAATTTTACGGTAATTAACCAAGTAAATAACAACTTGGTGTACGCTGAAAATGGCTTTCAGAGACTACTAGCGCTGTTAGTTTGCATTCCACCGCAGCGCTGCCAACATAACAGTTCACTTTGAACTAGTCCAAAAATACATTTATTCAATGTATATTTACTTTTAACAATGCTGCCCTTCCTGTTTGAATGTTACATGTTACAATAGGTGTATTATTTTTAAAACTGCCTTATTGTTCACGTTGCATAGTATTATAATAGGCCAATGTTTGCGTCACAAAATTACTGTTTACAGTACGATGCATCCAGGGATGTTACATGGCCACTCAAAAATTCTGGTATAGTTATTGCAAAAAACCGGTACATTCAACGGAAAATTGGTACATCTTGTCAGGTTCATACGACACAAAAGATCCAAGTCACTTCTTCCTTGTATTGTCTATTATGGCACAAATAGTATTGGGATAGAGTTTCTGATTTTATTGTGCCCAATTACTTCAGATGCCGATATCGTAAATAGCGGCAGATACCTTAGTATCGGTACCGGCCCAACCCTAACAAAAACTGTATCTGAATATGAAGCAATGGCAGGCTGGCAGACCTGCACAGGTAAACACTGGTGACCTTGATAGAAGGGGGACAGTAAATGTATTTGAGATTGGTGTCTATTTTTATATCTTTCCCTCTTCCAAAATGTACAGTAGTGGTGACAAGAATTGCAGCATTTAGTGACCAAAATATATATTTATATATACAGTATATACATATATACTTCGTCCACATAGTATGTTCGAAAACATTTCCAAAGCTCACTTGCCATGATAAATGTTCACCAACACATGAAATTATTAAAAATCTTTCGAGAATAGGACAGTGAAAACACACTATGTTTTACAACAAAACGTATCTTTTTGTCAAACGCAACTGAGACACAATAACTGTAGAATGATAATACTATAACAGGCTGATGTTTACCATAAAAAAAACATAGCTGGGCGGGATTGGAGATTTTGAACCAGGAAAATTTTGGGCGGGGCTGAAAATAAATTGGACTTACAACATGATAAAACAAAAATGTAACATTAAATTTGTTTAAAAACATTTCCTTTATGTTTTCAGTTTGCTACTATTTTATTTATAATTTCATGACTTCTACTAAAGGAATTTTCACATTTTTCGTTCCATTTTTGGTAGTAAACTGTATGTATGTTGACACAAATTTACTCAAATTAACTTTCAGTGGAAGTTTTAACGTCCGTGAACACACACGCTTCGAATCACGTAGNATTTACTCAAATTAACTTTCAGTGGAAGTTTTAACGTCCGTGAACACACACGCTTCGAATCACGTAGTGCAACTGGAATCACAGCCAAGTAGCATCGGGCAGGTTTTGAATGCAACATACCGAATCTGTATGCTAACAAAACTAATTCCTCTATCGATAACAAAATGAAAAGTAGCTAAGTAAATTAATTGTATTTTTTCTCATAGCAAATTTGCTACGTTTGGAGTTTGTCAAAGTCTCTGTGACGCATGAGCACAACACACAATTAAAAACAAACACATTCCGAACGAATTTGCTGGTGTGTTACGAATTGTTTTAACCAAACCCATATTAAAAAACACCATGTTAGATCTCAGTAAAATAGTTAATTTGGAGTAGAATTAAACATTTACAGTGTAATAGCTTATTTTTACATGAATGTTTAGATTATGTAGTATATCGAAACTCGTGTTCGATACTTGCACTTATAGATGTTGCTCGCATATAAGACTTCAGTGAGCACTGTTAACCATAACTTCATAATAGTGCAAGTTTGCAACCAGTTTTAATTAATTTTCACAATAAATATGTAGTGTTAACATTACATAATGTATGACGTACAAACATTTTTTTTAAGCTTATATAACGATCTTTGAAATATGTGAACAAGCGGAAAAATCAAAAATTTTCTTGACAAGCATTAATTCATCAAATCATAATCACTTATGTAAAGAGTCATTACAAAGCTTCTCGGTCGAAACCAGACATGTATTTTAGTTGGAACAATCTACAGACATGAACATAAAATTTTCCCGAAAATATAGGGGAAAAAATTATTTCTCACCNTATTTTAGTTGGAACAATCTACAGACATGAACATAAAATTTTCCCGAAAATATAGGGGAAAAAATTATTTCTCACCCGGCAAGAAAATCGTTATGCATTCCCAAAATTTTTCCTGAAGTTCGGGATCCTGCACACCCCTAACTTTTAGTTTATAACGAAACTTGCTAAAATACAAAACAATCAAATTGCGACCGAACTGAAGCCAATAAATAATAATTAAGGCCCCCTAAAAGTGGTAAATAAAATTTCCAAATTTCGTCATAAAAAATTGTTAAAAGCGGTACAAAAATTCACTTAAAAACATTAAGGCGGTAAATAAAAACATTAAAGCGGTAAATAAAAACTTTACTGTTCGTCATGAATGTTTGAAAATCCAGCGCAAAAAACTATAAAATAATGGAATTGTCTTTTGTAGGTAGATAAACTGGAAATAATTTGTAAAAAACCAGGATTTTCACATTTCACTTTACTGGCTACTAAAAAATTATATATAAATTCAAATTAAAAATATTATTTGATGATTACATTTAACACAGCACTACAAAATGTAAAATGTACAGTACAGAAAAACATATATATATTTGTACAAACAGAGTTCACTACCGAAACAAGTGCCAAATTGATAAATGCCAATATATGTAGACAAAAAATTAATACTTCTAACTTAAGAACACAAACAATAATTCAACACTAAATTTTTAAAATGAGAACACCAAATCCTATAGTAGGAAAATATATATCTTGTTTAGAACAGTGTAAATTTACATGCTAGCACCAAAGTATTTGGCAAGTATTAGCTCAATGTTGTTCGGTTTTAGGCCTGTCCGTAAATCGGTTAAAATGTGTCCATATGCAGAGAAAGCCCGCTCGCTGTCTGCATTTGATGTGGGAATCCCAGCATGGACACAGTTTGTGACACAAAAGTTGAATGTTGCTCACGTAGACCATGCAAAACATTGAGGACATCAGTAGTTTGCCCTTCTTTCAAAATTCCTGAAACATACTGCTGTAAAGCAAGATAGCCTTGCAGGAATTCTGTCTGCATGAGTGTTTTCAGCAAAGGAAAACTTCCTACAAATGCAAACAATTTTTTATCAACAATGTTTTTTTTTATATTTCTGACACCAAACAATTGGTGGTAATTATTAAGTTTAGGGGCTTTTCTGAAAAACACAAAAAAATTTCAAAATTATGATATATTTCTACTCTACCAATGATGCAGAATACGAATATACTAGGGGCATTAACGTCAGACTAATTTCATAATATGTGCCCACCTAACCCCACAATGGGTGAGTCACTATTTTACATTTTTAAGCTAACCTAGAATTTGTAGGGTTTTACACTAACCTAGGATGTTTGGATTTTACACTAACCTTGGATAGTAGGGTTTTATACTAACCTAGGATGTTTGGGTTTTACACTAAACTGTGAATGTAGGATTGTAGGGATTTAAAGGAACCGTAAAACACACCAAAAGAATGTAAATTGCCTCACCTAGGTAGGGGGCTGGTATAATTCCTCGGACGTTAATAGACGTAAACAAACATATTTCGCAAGTTTTTCAAAATATGTTCTACTTATTTTAACATTACGCCCTCTTGAATATGAACAAGGTAAGCTGTGCAGAACCCATGAATGCAACTTTCGTTGGTCTAGGACGTTTCGTTCAGAAACTTAAACAAACTGGCTATACTCCTCATTTCGCAATTTTGTTCAATTTTTCTAAAATATGTTGTATTTATTTTAAAGCTACGCCCCTAATATATTCGTGTTCTACGTGATTAGTAGAGTAGAAATATATCATAATTTTTTTTTGTGTTTTTCAGAAAAAACCCTAAACTTAATAATTACCGCAGTATTTACACATCATAGTTTTGTTTCGTTCATCAAATATGAAAAAACCATCAGTTTTAAAATCCCGTTCCCGTTCATGGTATATTAAACAATGTCTGAGTATTAAAATACGTTAACACACGTAACAGGAACCAACGCAAAAACAAATAGTAAAGTAAATACCAAATAAAAACAGTGGAAACTAGTGTTGTCAACTTAGGTGTATAATCTATACTGGGCAAAGAATTAAGAAGCACCAGGAACTATCCTTTTTTTTAAATACGATATAGTAATGTTTTTTACCTTACGCAACAGTACAATTGAACATTTTAACTGTTTACAAATAAACGTCCCGCGTATAGTATTCCACAGGTGGTATCGTGACTTGAGAAAGCAAAAACACGGCAACATGTTACACAAAATGGCGTCTATCAACGTGCATTTATGGCGCGGTGGCGGGCGTGCGAACTACGTAAGATATCTTTCTCTGGTACAACAGCGTAATTATTTTCTCATGTACGGCAGCTATGACCGAGCTCCACCATGTTTACTTTCTACGCGTGCACGATAAAGGATATTTTGTTTATGAACATGAGTGAACAAATTATTGCGCGATTGAAACGCTATTTATTTATTCACATTTTTTTTACCTTTTTACAAACTAAGATAAAACATTAAAATGTACTGTTTGTAGACCAATTCCTGAACATGTTTTGGAGGTTAAATTTTTTTTTTTAAATGTCAATATCTCGTAAATAAGTCGCAACAAACTTTCTGTAGCCTTTTTTTTTTTTATGTACAGCCTATGCATGCCGAGATACGGTATTTCACCACCTAGTGTTAAAATATGAGCGCGTGTNAGCGTAATTATTTTCTCATGTACGGCAGCTATGACCGAGCTCCACCATGTTTACTTTCTATGCGTGCACGATAAAGGATATTTTGTTTATGAACATGAGTGAACAAATTATTGCGCGATTGAAACGCTATTTATTTATTCACATTTTTTTTTACCTTTTTACTAACTAAGATAAAACATTAAACTGTACTGTTTGTAGACCAATTCCTGAACATGTTTTGGAGGTTAAATTTTTTTTTTTAAATGTCAATATCTCGTAAATAAGTCGCAACAAACTTTCTGTAGCCGTTTTTTTTTATGTACAGCCTATGCATGCCGAGATACGGTATTTCACCACCTAGTGTTAAAATATGAGCGCGTGTTTGCTTTGCAATACTGTAAACAAAATTTTACTGGAAAACGTGGTTATATTTAGCGCATTAAAGTCCGATATGCCATATTTCGCGTAAAAACTAAATTTTGTGACAATTTCGCGTTTGTCGTTGTTTATTCGCGATTGCGAAAAGTCCATGCCCCTAATAATAATAAACTAAATAATAAATTTGAAGAAGGCCACTACAGTTTTATTTTTAGATTATTTCCTCATCACATATTTTTAAGAACAAAACAATTTTTCATGAGTGATTCAATTATTGGCATTTAATAAGTAATTTTAAACCATTTTTGAGAGGTGATTGGTTACGTATTTGTATTAATAGGTTTTTAATCCTTTGATTCTTGGTCTTCCGATTCTCAATTATACGATTCTTCAAGAATCGCGGGTATCGAGGAATCGAGTTTGACATCCCTAGTATAAAACAAACTGATATCATGCCTGTTGTTTGAAATTATTTGATCATGAAGGTAATATGCACAACAGTGAAACCTACAGACTGTATAGCATTTGTTAATTCGGCCTCTGACACGGCTTACATAAAAAAAAAAAAATCAATAAAGATGCTGTTATGGGGAAAAAAATATGGCTTTAATTATGCAATGCTATTCATATTTATAAGTTATACAATTCGAACAACTTTAAAATGTAATATTTATTTTCTGTTTTTATTCTGTGCACTTTTAGGACAGCAAAAAAAAATTTCACATGTGCAAAATTGGTTTATGGGCCTGTAATGGAATTCAGAAAATGCAGAATAATCATGATGGTAAAGTAACTATAGTTTGCTAAAGTGATCATTTATCTCATTGTCGAATATCACTAAAATAAAGCTTAGTCCTCTGTATTTATTTTAAAACTACCATAGTTTATTCAGATTTCAGATTCTATGTAACCCAATATTATAATTTTTGGCAATTCCCTAAACCTTGTAATAAGTTACACTGCTTTTTTTTCTCAATACTCAGAAATAACAACACACTGGTAAAATGCAGATACCTGCTGTTTACAATAAGATATCTCAATGGCGGCACCAACAACTATTACGAATACAGCCATCAGAGTTACAAAATGACAAACCCATCTACTAAAATGTGTGATGAATGTAATGCATCACAGAGTATGGTTGCAATTACAGTTTTCGAGGTCTGTATGTGCTGTTCTGCGGCTCTAATCTGCATAGTTTTTGGGGTATAGAATTAATCCTTTCAATATATATTTCGAATGACACTTTCTTTTCACAAGGATAAGTTAATTTATGTACCCACACTACATCTATTCAAAATCTGCAACCAGACTGCATATTGTAAGGTAACTGTAACTACCTGCTGAGCCACTGCTGCTTCCAGTTTGGAAATTATCTCACCAGATGCCGGTAGTGGAGGGGCCTTGTCGCCCGCAGGCGATGATTTCTGCTGTCCAGAGAAACGCTGCTTCAGCTGTTCCACTTGGTCCATCTCAATTTTCGTGAACAATGGCGATGGCTAGAAATAAGAACCAGTCAAGCAATGCATCATACAATCGTACGTTACACAGCAAGCAGTCAAAAGAAACCTTACTTCCAGGCAGGTTCTTAGTGTGCAGTGAGAGGATGTTCAAGCAAAACCAAACTCTTTTATAGAACATACTTAGAATTTACTGCTCACAAAAGTCATACGGCCTTAGACATTACTAATATTCTTATGTCACTTATAAGAAGAAGTGAAAATTAGAACCATTATTATGCTACTAAGATGCCAATTATTGTTCTTCGGTATAGACAAAACAGAAAATTTTGCAGTTTTAATAAGTCGTAAAAACATACAACTAGTTTCCCTATTTGTTGCCAACTTTACCTAGAGTTTACCAACAGTAAGAGTGTCCGACAAAATATATGGAGTTACTGTAACAGGCAAGGAATTTTTCAAAGGTTGAATTCGGAAGAGAAAAAAAAAAATGCCACCAAATGCGAACCAGCTACTGTTTACCTTGCCAATCCTGTGCCCAGCCGGCAGAAGCGTGGAGACATCGCGGGTGATGAGCAGAATGTCCAGGGGAGCCTGCAGCTGTTCTTGCAAGAGCTGCGAAGTGTGCGGCATGTACGGCTGCAGCAGCACGCACAGCAGACATGCCAGGTTGCAGCACACACCCACCACTGTGCCCGCTCGTGCCCTGCAAGCACAGCCCAATTGTTCATGTGTTTGCACACCCACAAGCCTAGCCAGTAAAACTGTCTTATTGGTTGCTGGTCGAATGACCTGTCAACATAGAAACTTAAATTTTACGAGCCTTAAAATTATTTTTAAGCTGAGCTGCAGGTGTTTGGTTCCAGCTTGATTTTTGAGTAATTGCAGAATTCTAATGTTTATGATGCTGCTACACCACACACATTTTGGGACCATGGTGGCTGAGCGGTTAGACTGCTCGCCTCGCACCAAGGTAAACAACGCTCAATCCCTGGCTGGGTCACTTCTAGATTTTCGCAAGTGGAAATGGTGCCGAACAATGCCGCTGGCTGGCGGGTTTTAATGAGGATCTCCAGTTTCCCCTGCCCTTGCATTCCGGCACCGCTCCATTGTCACCTCATTTCACCCTCAGTGGCTCTCAAGTCCTTGATGTTTAGAGCTGTTCAAATATCTCAACTCAAAAACCACACACATTATGCACAATATCTGCCCTTGAGGTTTTCCTGAATCCATAAATACTCCTATTCATAAATTATTTCACACTATATTAAGTTGAATTTGGCTAGAACAAAGACACATCTTAGCACTATTCAAAATTTACGCTTTTCTTAACAAATCTGCACCCAACCCCATGTTCCACATTTCAACAATTAACATGGCTGCCTTGCCACAACCCACTGTCGATGCACAAGGAACAAGGAATGAAGAGGCACAGCAATTGAGCGATTAGAAATGAATGGAAACGGAACATAATGGTTGACAGCAGACAGTATTTTAGACCGGGGACAGTAACATACCAGTTCATTGGTTAAATATTTTCTTTTTGACAAAAAAATAATTACAACGATCAACTTAGAAAAATTATACATTTTGGTTTAGATAATCATAATTCTGAAATTACTAGAGTTTTCCTGGTGACATTTTAAAATTCCCAGCTTTTTCCCAAAATACTGGGTCTGGTATTAAATCTATGGCTTTTTTCTGTATTCCCAAAATTCCAGATCAAGTGGCCACCCTGGTATTGTCTTTTCTTGGCTGTTCTATATTCATTTCCAGAAATGTGTTGACTCAAGTAAAGTGTTTAGCAGTCATTTACGTTCCACATGCTCTTAAGATGCTCACCTAGATGGCTTTATTGAACATATTTGAAGAGTGGTAGCAATAAGAGGTACACGGGGGAGAATATCAAAAACTTCACTGTCCATTTAGCCAAGGTGCTGAACTGACGGGCAGTTGTATTGCCCTGCTGCACGTTAACTATGGGGCTTTTTAAGCGGCAACGCTCAAATTTAGTTGGACGAATAGTTTGTATTAAAGTTAACACATTTCCTTATACAAGATTCATCATTATTCACGTACAATATTATAAACTCAATCGCCAGAAAATATGTGACCAAGATGAAAGGCTTAAAATAAATTTTGCAATAGGAAATGGTATTTTCGACTAGTACGATAACATGCATAAGTTTGTATTAAAAATGTGCATTCAAGTCATAGTGTAACATAATTCACATGCCCACGAAGGCAGGCGCCAGAAAATTGTAGCTGACCAAAGAGGTCTTCTTTGGTACCTTAATTTTTCCTATTCACGAGTTCATAGTACCTCTCTATGACCATCACTATTGACATAAATTCATCCATAGACACAGACATATTCTTCCAATACTGGTTTTAGTCTTTTTTCATAGTAATGCCATTATTTTTAGCAAATTGTATGACAACACGGATAAACACTGCTGCAGCTACAAACAAAATTTAAAGAGATACAAAGGAAAACTATGAAGTGGAAAAAACATATACAATTAGGCGCACAAGATAGAAGATTATACCAAGCAAAGACTGGAGTAACCGTAAAAAGAAACAAGGAGATGGCGGTAGTAGAAATGAACAGTGATTAAGATACACGTAGTACATACTTGTCCGCATCGCTGCCCTTGACAAGAACCCAAGGTTGGCTGCTCTGCATGTACTGGTTGCCGTGGCGAGAGATGCTGAGGATGTGGCGGATGCCATCTCTCTGCTTGGACAGCTCCAGCGCTGCAATGTAGCCTCGCAGCTCACGCGTCACCAGTGCCAGAACCATCAAGTCCCCCGCCTCCACACGCATCTCCGGCACAGCACCACCAAAGAACTTCTCCGCGAACACCAAGGCTCTGCTCCCCAACACATTCACACAAATATCAGAGACTGCGTACATTCTCCATTACATGCGGTGATGAATACAACACTTGCACACAACATTACCAACCACCATACAGAGTTGCAAACCTGGGCATGAAACTATACTAAAAGTGTCTACTTGTATAGTATTGCAAAAGTCAGGAGCACAATAATTTATGGCATACAGTAATGGAAAATAAAGCTGGAAAATACACGGAAAAACTACAACTCTCCAACTATGAATCATCTTGTGAAGTACTAATACTACATTGTATTTACTTTATTCTAAATCGCACCTAGTTTTTTTTGGGAAAAATCCTGGGTACACATATAAGACCACAGGTTGAACAACTTCAGTAGGAAGTTAAATTTCTCAAGTAAGTTTAATTTTACCCTTCAATAGAAATGTTTTTCCATTGAAACAAATGTAAAACAAATATTGTGCTTTGTAAGCAAATAATTCCACTGTGTGCTTCTCTCCAGTAGCCGAAGTCCGATTCATCAATTTCAAATAGCTTCCTAGCTGCTGGATTTCAATTATAGTCCGTAAAAATAATCACATTTGTTTCATCCCATTTTCCAACAAATACGGCATAGCCGATGCATGCACAATTGTTTGTAATTTTAATTATAGCCATAGTTATTGTATTCAAAACTGAATCGCAGTGTAAACGACCGTTATTAATTTTACAGTTGTCATTGACTGCATTTTTAACCCTTTTATTCTCAGTGTTGATGTGTGACACTTATTTGACATAGATATAAACACAACTTTGCCTCATCTTTACGTATCATCACGTTACCCCAGACAGGGTTTGAACCCCGAAACGACTTGCTACGAGAGCCTACCATTACACCCCTAGATGTGGGGGCACCCATGGACATGCCAGCCAAGATTGTTTCGCCCATATTTCAGACGTCACGCCAACCCCCTCACGTTTGAGAGAGACTAGCCAAGCAGCCCAGTTAAGCGCCTAAGCTTGTGCAGCAGAGGCAACCCCGCATTACAGAGACGCCTAGTTCCACCATGGACCGAGGGATTGTGCTAATCAGTGCAGTTCCGCCCACGGGAGGAGGAGCTCTCCCCCGCCACTCCCGCGGGCAGTTATATACATGTCTATGCACCACCGAGAAACAGCAGTTCACTCCACCACCTCGAGTGCTGGAGCTCTCTGCCAACCCCAACGTCTTCACGACCTACCAGAAGTTCTTCCAGACCTGCACCAGCAACCCCTGAAGTCTCCAACCCCCCTCAACACCCACTACCCTTCTGGTCGTGCCACCCGAAGTCCCTTCTGGACAACAGCGTTGAGATAGTTAGAGACAGTTATTATCACAGTTACTTAGCCGCAGCTGCTCTTGTTCAGATTAGACCCAGGTCCCCTTCACCTGGTTAAAGTAGATTACTTCCGTTCAATTCCTGGTAAGTTAGGAGATAGTACAGGCCACCATGTTTATTATTCTATGCGGAATAAATATGTTTTATAGCAAACCTCCAAGTACTATTTCTAGGGTGACTGTGTTTATACCTGACGTAGACGTCTACTCACCAGAGGAAAGCAGGAGACAGCATCTTTTACAACCCATTACCGAACCTAGAGTAGAGCTGCGGGCTCCCGTAACCGGGGTCATGGTGTGCAGTAAGGTAGAACCACAACCACTAGTGACACAATCCGCAAGGTGACAAGTCAACCAGCCCAGTCGACTCACTCCATCCATCACGCTGAACTGTCGCCAGACGGAGTGCTAGACTGGTCCTGGAGGTCTGCCCACCGTTCGACCTACGCCCAACGTCATTGTCGGACATCCAAGGGTAAACCCATCACTCTAACCACCGCGCTGAACTGTTTGAGGTGTAACCCAGCCCCAACTGCATTTTGCAGCATAACCCCCTAGGAATGAGCTCAAGTCGCCTGCTAGTTGGAGAGGTCTCACCTCCCAGCTCCCTCCACCCTCCTTATTTCAGCCCCCAATCAAAACCAACAGCCGACCGCACTCGGTTGTCACTGACATCTGTCAAGGACGCCACGTGCCGCTAGGGATTGCGAATCCCCGGTTCCAGAGAAGCCGAACCAGCAGCCCTCAGCGGGCACCCTTCAGCACCACCAGCAGCGGCACCTCCGCCCAAGGACTGGGCACCAGCTTCGGCCGACAGCAGTCGCACCAGCAGCAGAACAGGGAGCTACCCTGGTCCACATCCAGTACAGGTAAACCTGTAGCAGTGTGCCAACCAGTACGCAGGACAGCTAAAACCACGATTGACTTTGTGCAGTGCCATCAAGCCACGCGCCCTATCTTATATAACGGGCGGGGCCCGGTCAGTCAGTTAAATTGCGTGTGTCTCTGACTGACGCACCAAAACCTTGCCCGACCTGGACGTCGTCGTCTGCCACCCGACGTTACGCATCAGTGTAGAACTAGCTACATATTACACAGGAAGGTTATATTTGAATGGTACTGTACACTGAGAGGCTCAGTTCTTAATGGTCTTCCCTGGAGGTAACTAATTCATGAACCGGGCTACTGCCCAAAGTTATGACTGGTTCATATCTCAGACTGCTGAACACATCTGCCACTCATTGGTTGTATTAACAAAACATGTTCTTTGTCAACTTATGTGCAGCATGCATCAAAGGATTTCTTACTTGCAAATGGCTAAAATCTTAAATTAATGTGGGAATGAAAGGGTTAAAAGAATATTGGAGCTGTAATTAGAATTTTTTAGTAATACCACTCACGGATTGCCAAATATTTAATGAAATTCTATGATGCAATTGATGGATGCGCTGTTTCTCCAGCATGTAGTTGCAGTGTGATCCACTAAATAGCTGCGCTATTATTTAAACTTCCAGTTGCTACCCTTGTCACTAGATGGCTGCGATGTTACTCCACGTGGTAAAGATACAGAGCGTCGCTCTAGACGCTATATTTGCAAAAACACATGCACCCAATCGGCTAACACTGAAATTTCCGTTGTTTTCTGGAGGCTGTTTTTCACATCACGGAGCATGAATGCAATGAGTTTTGTTACAAAAAAAAAAAACAACCACCACACACACACACACACATTTCATGTTTTCCAAAAAAATTTCAGCTATGGAACAAGTAACTTCTGTGATAAATTTCACCAGTATGTACGCCTTACTTAAATGATTTTGATGGGAACTTCACAGAAATTTTTAAATTTTATCTACCTTACTTTAATAATTGGAATATTAATGTTTTAATTTATCAAAATATATACTATTAATGGTACGGCCATAAAAACAAAAAATTATTATTCAAACAAATAATACAGTTGCACAAAAATTATTTTCGGGACAAAAAAATTTATGGTACTTAATTCTAAACCAAGCTTTTTTTTCTTTCAAAAATATTTTCAGAAAATATGCGCAACTTGGAATCAAGTAAATAGGGTAAATGAAAAAGGTTTTGTCACCACCGTTCACAGCCTGTTGTCAAAATTTAGAAATTGTTTTACCACACTCATTTAACGCACAGTGAACCGTGTTATAACATACCCTTTTATAACATTTTCCTTGTTAATAAGCTACCCTCTCTTGGTTCATGAACATTATTTTTCCATACAAACTTACAGTGTTATCAAATGTATCTTCATATAAGGTAATTTTTTGTTAGATCCCTTTAGAAATGTTATAACAGGGTTCTACCACTTAATTTTACAACTAGACCACCTGTAACAGCAAGAAGACATGAAGGACAAGAAAAATATTATTCTTTCTTCTCATAATCCCTAAGCAAAATAATGACATTAAAAGCATAAAAAACCTGATGAAAATTTGAAATTTGTTAACTTCAAGGAACTGCTTTGTAATGCTAAAACTAATGCAAAAACATTATTTTAAAAATATGCCTATAAAATACATACAAAAACTACAAACTGAACAGACACAATACTGTGAACAGGGTTTTTTTTTACAAGGGGAAGAGGTAAAAATCACTGTGGTGTTACCAGTTTTTAAGCCACGTAACATAGGTATTCACTGTTCACTATTAAAATTCCTTATTTGACAAGACATAGTACACATATCACTTACATAATTGCAATACTGTAATATCAACTGAGTACCTATTTGGTTTATCATGTGGAATAAATGGGAATTAATTACTGATTACCTTTCGAGAATTACTACAGAAGCGATAGTTGTACAAGAAGTAAAATCATTATTTTCTCCAAAATATAATTAAATCATATTCTATGCCCTAACAAAGTCATATTTTCAAAAAATTAAGCTGCAGCATAAGTAATAGAAAAACAGAGACAACATTACTTCATGTTGAAAAATTCTCCTTCCAAATAACTCGTGATGGGTCGAGACTTGAGAAATCGAGTAGAGTCGAACAAACAAAGATTGACTAGTCATTCGAGTCACGTTTTTTCCAGCAGGCATCAAGCTACTGAAACATGCAAGTCGAGTCATGGTGCTTTTAGGTTATAAACAAACAGATATTTGCACCTAACAATCACGTTTAGTCTCGCGAAACAATAATTCTACGTTGCTAAACCGCTCNATAAACAAACAGATATTTGCACCTAACAATCACGTTTAGTCTCGCGAAACAATAATTCTACGTTGCTAAACCGCTTAAGTTATGTTGCTGTTATAACAACTGGGCCACAGTTGACACACTGTTGTTTGTGATGTTCTGCTGTGATAAAAGCANAAGTTATGTTGCTGTTATAACAACTGGGCCACAGTTGACACACTGTTGTTTGTGATGTTCTGCTGTGATAAAAGCAGATGATGATCACACGCCGCTTTCTCTTACAGCTTGTGGGGCGCCACCACACCGGGTGACGGATGTGTCTGAAAACTGTCGAGGTCGACAGGTACTGTCTCAACGCGTCACACATACATAGAACCATACAAGGTATTTAAACATTAAAGCCTCTATCTCATGGCTTGTCACACCTTCAGCAGAAATATACATAGACACAGTACATTTACCATTATTTTTCTCATATAATTACTATTTTAAAAATGTATAAAAATAAGAAAGAACAATTAACCNACAGTACATTTACCATTATTTTTCTCATATAATTACTATTTTAAAAATGTATAAAAATAAGAAAGAACAATTAACAAAAACTTTAAATTTGGACTGCTTGTCTTGTCTGCTCACCCAGCCTGAAAGTTACCCTTCCACTCCATTCCTGCAATGGTTTTTTTTCTCTATCAGCATCATGTGGTTGATGCCCTNCAGCCTGAAAGTTACCCTTCCACTCCATTCCTGCAATGGTTTTTTTTCTCTATCAGCATCATGTGGTTGATGCCCTTATCGTTACTTCCTACCTACTGTAATCATTCATTCGGCGGGAGGAAAAAGGCAGAGCTGTTACTCACTTAACCAGGCAAAGGATTATTCTTATTGGTAGAAACTAGACACTACCTTTCTTACTTGGTAAACCACGACTATATATGAGGAGTAGGAATTTATAAGGGGTGGGCGTTATACCTGAGTAAATATGGTACACATTTACATTTATGGTGCAAACTCGATTTTAACTCGAAAATTTTATACTAAACTGAACTTTGGATTCAAATCACTCCCANTTTATAAGGGGTGGGCGTTATACCTGAGTAAATATGGTACACATTTACATTTATGGTGCAAACTCGATTTTAACTCAAAAATTTTATACTAAACTGAACTTTGGATTCAAATCACTCCCATCACTCCCATCACTACAAATAACATCACCCAACAAACAAATAAAAACCGCACCTGTTGATAAAATTTCCCAAATTGTTGAGGAGCTCGGAGTTGTTTTTCGTGGCCAGGTCCACCCAACAGAAGTTGGTGTCCTGGGATTCTGGTCTGAGGTACAACAGGTAGAAGCGCCACACGTCAGATGGAATGCCAGTGTCCTGGGCATCTGTTCCAAAGACTCCGATACCTCTGCTCTTTGAGAATTTGCCATCCTCATAGTTCAGGTACTCTGGGAAGAATTGTTCACATAGTAAATACACCGCAAAACAACCCGGTATTAAACTACTCGCACACAACCTTTATTCAACTGCGTGCAGTCAATTTTCCAAAATATCAGGCATATAAAAAGTATACAGTGAAAGTTTAAACTTTAAACTGACATCCATCATTGCTTTCTCATACTCACCGTCTCAATGACTTTCAACGTGCAATAGAGAAATTAATAACACTGAAATTTGGTACTGACAATAGTCAATTCACAGTTATCTTAAATTTTTTTGGATCAAACCTGTGAAAAACAACCCTACATATAATATGTTTGGTTGTTTCCTAAATATGTTCCATAACACAAGCATATTAAACTTCTGTTAACACGAAAATATTTTATTTTTGGTTAAACGGAACAATTTTTTAAAATTTGACCCATACATTTTATTATTTATTTTATAATTAATATAAATAAAAACAAAAAAAAAAAGGCATGTTAGTAACGTCCAGTAAGAAATAGTCTCATGCAAAATATTACTAAACAAAGTGTGCACAAATGCAATGTGTTGTCCATTTGGTGTAATTTTCTAGACTTGGTTAAACTTTGTTTGCATGAGGCGGGGAGATATCCTGAAAGTATAACGTAAGCAGGGCTTCAGAAAAGTTGGGAAGTAAGAGAATGTACTACAGCATGAATTTTTACACTAGAATTCTCATAAGGTGAATACAGCAACAGCACCGAGACATGGGGATTTCCTTGGGGCACTCCCACTTCTCCCACCCTTATTACGCCAATCAATTCTTCAGGCTGAGTGAAATGACGGTATTCTCCCTTGGGTAAGGCAGCAAGCTGAAATAACACCACCTTCTCATCAGTGTTGACCCTGGCCGACTGCAGAAAAAAAAATCATGGTAAGTCTTAATTTAAATTAGTTTGATTTTCATAAAGTGAACTCCTGCTGCTGAAAGTTAACACAGTGATGACAGGAAACCATGCGTTCATTACCTGTGGCCATCAGGTGAGAGACGGTAGTGTAGCCCTGATTGGCTCCAAGCAGCGAGTTCATTGTGATGACAGGAAACCATGCGTTCATTACCTGTGGCCATTAGGTGAGAGACGGTAGTGTAGCCCTGATCGGCTCCAAGCAGCGAGGCTGGGAACATCACCGAGTGGAATGGAACGTTGTCTTTCGCCATAAACTGGTAAAGCGACACCTTAACGTCCTCCTTAGGCTGCCACCAGAGGCGCCACTTGTCCGTGTATCTCATGCATATGCTGATGTAACCAATTGGTGCGTCAAACCATACGTAGAACACCTGGTACCACAATAACCAGTCAGATCACCTTCAAACATAACAGTAAATTATCATTTAGTTTCAGTAAATGATTTAAACAGTTATTTATGTTACTCGAAATGTCACCCACCTTATAGTTTTTTTTGGCGACAAATTTTTTGGGAAGAAGTATTTGAAAATTTGATTGCCAAGGCATTCACATGGTCCTGCAATGCAGTATTAAAATAATAATGGATAATTATTTAACAATTATTTAATAATAGGACACATAAGCTAATGATTCTTATATTCTACCAATTCTATCATTTTTAACCTCTACGAGTTTCATTTTAATCACTTTTTTATGTATATAAAAATTCAATTATATTATATTCTTGATTCAGCATAGGAATTTTCTAAGTACTTACTATCTATTTTTTGCATTTTCCACGGTCATTTGTGTAAATATAATCTATTCACTGTTACTTCACACTTTTCTGAAGCCCTGCTGAAGTTCTACTTCCAGGATATTCCTTCGCCTCGTACAAACTAAGCTTAACCAAGTCTAGAAAATTACACCAAAGGACAATGCACCGAATTCGTGCGCACTCATTTGCAATAATATTTTGCATGAGAACTATTTCTTACTACGCGCTACTAACACAGATGTTGTCTTACTGTTTTCATTCATACTTATTATAAAAAAGATTATAATACACCAATAAACTATAGGTAAAACTTCAATTTAACGAAAAATAAGATACTGTTATGTTAACAGAGGTATAAAACGTGTGAGATACATATCATATTTAGGAAATACCTAAGCACGTCATACATGGGGTGATTTTTCAAAGGTTTGATTCAAAAAGTGTGAAGAAACCGCGAACAGACTATAGTTGGGTAATGAGTTGTAAATTTTCTGGTAGCAATGTTTATAAAATGGCAGAACTCCAGCACCAACAGCAGCAGCTATTTTGTTTGCAGGTGNTTTGCAGTAGGTTAATGTTCTTTTAGTCATGGCAAATGTTTTTGTGAATAACCACATCTATATAAACTAAAGAAACTCCTACAAAGCTAAAATGCAGTAGTGTGGGGGACCATTTTGCCATGGCTGAGAACTGAGTGTAATTTTTACACTATGAAAATTTCAAGAGGCAGGAAAAGTACCAGTCTTATATAACAAAGCACTATACATGTTTGCATGGAGTTACAAGTGCTTAGAGGCACAAGAAAAAAAAAAGTTTTTGTAATACACTTTATAAAATGTAACATATGTTTATACCATTCATTACATTTTCAGTATCAACTTGTTAAAACAGGTATTACTTATAAGACACCAGAATTATCATGCCAATTTAGAATCTTTTTCTAGCACACTTGTAACTGTAGTCATTAAACAATTAAAATCAAATCAAGTCCAGAATAAAAAATCAAAACAATAATATTGAGTTTAATTATGAACCTGTATTGATAAAAATAAGAAATTCTCCAACCATTACCATTTATTAATACAACATGAAATTCAAATTGTGAATAAACTTTTCAAGCAGTGACAAAATTTGTAAATATGTAAAAATTTTAAATGAAGAGCCTAAATTTTTGTGTGTGCCACAAATAAGTCCTTTACAGACAATGATTACCTTACAGTATATTTTTTTTCCCTCTTTTTTGAGGATTCAGAATCTACTTTCAATTTAAAGTGCACTACATTAATTTACAAGTACATATTTTCCAGGAAAGGTGTTTTAAAAGTTTTATTTTCATTGATGTAGTACATATACAAAGTACCCTTACAGCACCATCATTTAAAAAAAATTGTTGAAAAATACTTTTTTTGCAGCTGAACCAAGCTAAATCTATAGTAACAAAAATAACCTGCCCCAGAAGGAAGAAGTGGAATATTTTAACTATGTAGCGAACAACCATCACTGCACATTCTAGGCAATAATATTTCCTACTGCTGCCTCATTTAGCCTCTGCTTTGCACAGTTCCAATGGGTTATGGCAAGACATGTACTCATTTCAGTCGTTCCTGGAACATGACATGCCTTGTTACCTCGTCTCCAAAAACCTGGGGACGGGGGGAGGGGAAATAACATAATTACATATAATCTAATACGTAAAGAGAAACATGAAAGAAAATTAAATTACTTTCTATTGTTTTTGTTGAATTTTCATAGGAATTTTTTCAAGTACTGCACACCTATGTTTGGTCTGTAAGAATGTATGAAATAGGTACATGTGCTTGTATGTTGCTCACTGTTAAAAGAGAAGTTTAGAACTCACCCTTTGAAAATGTCGCTACCTCTACCTCCATATTTTAATGGACATGCTGAATGGTATGCACCCAGTCAAATTGGTAATGACTGAGGCAAAGTAGTCCCATGCCTTAATATTGGATTAAAAGTCTTAGGTAAAATTTTTTAAACACCTAAATTATTTTTTTTCTTTCTATTTTTTATGCATATAAAGTGTAAGAATCAGCAAGTTTGTAAATTATTTACCTGTCGATCCTGCAACAGGAATGCTAAATTCAACACAGTAAATGTAATTTAAGAGATACATAACTGAGCACTTAAGTCTACTTAGGAGGGATGAGTAGAGGGGGTGAGGCAGAGAGGTGAGGAGGAAGTGGTAGAGGGGAGAGAGGAAGGGAAGGAGTAGATATATGCAAGGGGAAGGTGAATAGGATAAAGAGGGGAAAGGGGTGTTGGTGAAAGAGGGGAAAGGAGTAGAGAGAAAGAGAGGAAGGTGTAGAGGGAAAAGAATAGGGGACAGAGGAAGGGGTAAATAAAAAAAGGAGATAGAGGGGAAGGAGTAGAATAAAAAAGAAAGGAACAGAGAGGGGAAGGGGTAAAGAGGAAGGGGGTGTGGGATGGAGCTGAGTGGGATGGTGGATCAGAGTGGAGATATTTGGGTAGCTCTTAACATCAGGCTGATGAGGGTTAAGCGAGCTGAGTATGGAGCAATGCCAGAATGAAGGGGTGGGGAGAAACTGGAGATCACAGAGAAAACAAAGCCAACTGCATCATCCGGCATAATTCCTACATGCAAAAATCCGAATTAAGAGAGAGCAAAAGAGGAGAGGGGAGGAAAGGAAGAGAGAAGAGGGAAAAGGAAAAAGCGAGGGAGTAAAAGGGAGGTAGTACATAAGAGGGTGGGGGGAA
>NQII01000252.1:409672-511501 GCA_002778355.1 Clitarchus hookeri
AAAGATATTTCACCTACTTTAAGGATGTGTATTTTACTACAGTCTGTAAACAGTAACTGTTGGCCTTAGTTTACTTTAATTCCCTCAGTTAAATTTTAAGTTTTATTTTGAACTAAATCACTGAATATTGCATATGTTCATCTGAATTTTTTAATACAAAGGACAGAAGCTCAAGTACTCAAAGTCTAGGACTTGTCAACAGGCACACACACAAAGAAGGACGACACATTTTTCACGCAGTCGTCCTTTGCATGTGCGCCTGTTGACAAGTACTAGACTGTGAGTACTTGAGCTTCAGTCCATTTTTATATATTACTGGTGGACTACTTGCAACCGCATCTCAATTTATGTTATCCATTTAAAAGCACGGGTAAATTTGTGTTCCATAAAATCAGTATTTATTAGGCAGGAAAACATTTTACACGCTGTCGTCTTAAACTGGTTTTACTGTACCTCTGTCAAAATGTCTTGTGTGGGTGCTTCCCTATAACAACAAAGAAACATTTCTGGTCCCTTCAAGTTTGTTACAGTAAATCTTTACTGTATCTTCGAATTTTAATACACCTAAATCAATTCCAATTACTGAATTTAAAAGGGACANTTACAGTAAATCTTTACTGTATCTTCGAATTTTAATACACCTAAATCAATTCCAATTACTGAATTTAAAAGGGACATGATATGGTAGGTGTTGAAAACTTGATGACACTGAATTACCAAAACAAGAGTTCATGTTTTGCACAATATTTTCAAGCAAAATTAAAGAAATGTAGCAAAGAGGACTCTTCTATTAAAACTAGGGATGGGTCAGTTTGGAATGCTCTTATCTTTGACAGTTATGTAATGAAGTGAACAATTGTGACAGACAAGAACTAATTTTTAAGAAAAATATAATAAATATTATAACAGACCTTGTCTCTGTAGCCATCCAGAGGTACAGGTATTCCCCACTTGAGGTCTCTGGTAATACATCGTGGTTTGAGGCCATCTTTCAGCCACGTGCGGGCAATCACACGAGCATTACTGGACCAGCCATTACATACCCCAGTCATCCATTCGTTCAGGAGCGGTTCTACCTGCACAGATCCCAAATTAAATTTAAACATTTCTCTTGGTAACATTTAGAAAACGAGCTGAAGTTTGTGTTTTACTTTAAAGTCTAAAGTACTTTAAGTGAATACTTTCTAATGAGATTTTACTGCATTAGTATCCTAAATCATAATGAATTCTGGTCAAGGCTTCCAAACAATGATACATATAACAATACTGTACCCACCTTTGGAAGTTCAATGAAAAATTGTTCAGAGTTCCTTATCACAGGGGTGTTTTGACACAGCTTACATCGTGGGCTCTTCAGCTCAGTAGCATTGATCAGATGACCACATCCATCACACTGGTCTCCACGAGCATCTTCATAAGCACAGAGAGGACACGTGCCTTCCACGAACCTGTCTGCAAGGTACCTGGACAACACAGGTCGCTGTTCTACTGACAGTTGTCTCAAGAGTTACAGTCAAATTCTTTACAACGTACGTCAATAAAGCCTCAACATTTATTCTTAGTTACACTGAAAGTCTTATTTTTAAACCTGGGCTCCATGAAATTATTGGACAATTAGTAATTTCACTAAATAAGAGTAATATGCAATGACAAATTTTTTTTTAAAAGCGAGGATAAAATGGTACTTTCCAAAATATGAAAATGTATAAATTATATCCTACGAACATAAAGCAACGTGTGGTTTGCAAATAGTAAACAGTGCTTACTTGTTGGTGAAGTTTCCTTTGAAAAAAATCACACAACATACACTTAACAAATAATACTGAGGGAAGTGTATTCAAAAGATGTTCATCTCTTGGAATAAATTATTAATATTTCAGTAACAATTATCTTTACTTTTCCCATGAGAAGTACTTGAAAATTGTTATTGCACTCTGTGAAATGTGCTCCTCAACAGTCAATAAACATTTTTTGCGGCAGAGAGACTATAAAGTTTATGCTTCTGGGGTATAATTTTATTTGCAAGAAGTCATATTGATTTAAATTAAAATTTCATACAAAAATAATTTTGATTTTATGTGGGAGATATTTCAACACTGTTTTCACTGGAGAAAAAACCCACTCTGACATGCAATTTTAATCTTTTTTTTGGGAGTTAAAATTGATAACTTTAGATTTTTATGAAAGTAGTTATTGTACAAAGTCATTCTTGTAAGGGTGATGTGCCACAGGCAACATCGTTGACCCGATCTAGCCTCGCCACTGCGGCGGCCCCCTCCCAAATAGAGACGTTACGCCGCACATACCACAGAGCGCCCCTGCTGTGAAGCCCAGGGTTAGCTACAGACCAGTTGCTGCCGCCTGCTGGTCCGCAACCCGTTTCACATCTCGGTGCCACTCACCCCTCCGGTCGCTGGCTGTGGAGAAGAAACGGAGCCCAGTTTCGGCTCCCTTCTGCCATTTCTGTCACTTTTTTTACCACCTCTTTCTTCACTACCTCTTCACCACCCTGCGTTGGCTCGGTGTTCTGGAGATATATATATATAGCCCGTAGACCAGAGTTCGAGGCCGACAAACACAGCTATGTTGGAGGCCAGTAGTAAGGCCTACCTACTACTCCCACCTGTCAGACCAAGCCTGCCCCAACGGAGCACCAACTGTCATCCTCTCTACGCTATCTTTTCCCTTATGCCTCGCAACAGGGCTGAGTGGGATAAAACTGCCAAACAGGGACTAGCCCTGATTAGAGGCCTGGTAAGGGACGGACAGTGTGCCAACTGGGTGTATTCCTGAAAGAGAGAGGAAGCAACTCGGCAGATGGGTATGTATGACATACGAACAGTTCATCCAGTGGAAACACTCCCAACTCCTCTGACACATTCCTCACGCTGTATCGCCACTGCCTCCCTCGCCGCCTTGGAAGCCAGTGGCTTATAATTGGCCATCAGCTGTAGAAAAGGTGGTTCGATGCCCGGAGCTCCAGATTAGCAACAAACCCTCCAGACAGCTGGGAAACTGTCTGGAGGGGAATGTTTGTACTCCTCCCTCCAGACCTATTCCCCTCCAGACAGTTACCCAGCTGTTACACTGAATATTGTTTGTATTCCACAATCTTAATGATTAAGTCAAGTTTCTAACACTGCTGTAGAAACAAAACAACACATATTTGACCGATATAAATGTACACCATTAAAACAACTTCACTTTTTATTTCAAGATGAAATGTTGAATTTTATGTCAGTTTCAAGCCATCACTGTTCATCGTAAGTACTTGCAGAAATTTAAGCAAATGCTTTCGCACCTGCTTCATGAAAACTACATTTCTCCACCCACAAAACACACATCAGAAAGCAACATAATGGAGGCATCGCACCTGTTGCAATTCTCGCACAGCAGCTGCTCCATGGACTCTGTGGACGTGTAACCATTCCGGTGGAGCTGGAGGAAGATCTCCTGACAGATCCTGTCAACAGCAACAAACAAACCCCCACTGTGAGAACGAAGGCTGGGGAAGGCAACGCCATGATGCGCAATGCAACGCCCGACTGCTCTTACTTGGTCTGCTCAGGCGTGGATGTGCGGCCGAAAAGGTCGAAACTGATGTTGAACCACTTGTAGATGGCTTCGTGGATCTTGTAGTACTTGTCACAGATCTGCTGAGGAGTGAGGCCCTCCTCCAGGGCTTTGGTCTCTGTCGCAGTCCCGTACTCGTCCGTCCCACACAGATATAGCGTGTTGTTATTGCACAGACGTGAGAACCTGCATGCGGTACACAGCATTTGTATTACGACAGTAAGCAAAAACATATTAAGACACTACTACTGCAACTTATACTCGCCATAAGCAAAAGTGAAAAAGTTTAAAGTACGCAATAGAATCAAAACACTATTATTAATATTACTACTCTCTGGGCCAGGTTGCTGGTATAGTGTTTCAAACTTCCAGCCCTGTGCTGGAGTTAGTGATGCCGAACCTGGCGCCATTTTGGTTTTCTACCAGTTGTTCGCATGGCGTGACCATGGTTAAGTCGTTACCCGGGTTATTGGTAAAATGTTTTAGTATACAGTCCACTCTTTCGTACCCCGAGCCCAGACATTTGGTCCTTCGGGGCCGGATAGAACCAACAATTCTCGTGTAGGTTGTTTATTTGCTCGTACCGTCCTCGTCGTGTTTCCGTTTGTGCTTTGTGCTGAGATTGACACCATTCGTGTGTGGATATGTTAAATGCACATCTGAATTAAAACGGCGAGTCGTGGAGAACAATATGTGTTTATGGGCTGTTTTTAAATGTTTTGGTATTTTCTGTGGCATAGTTGTGTTTGTCTTGAGTAAGCAGTATTGCTAGTTTTTTCTAAATTGCGGTTTTGGTTGCCAGTCTAAATTTTGTTTCCGACTAACTAAAACATTGTGTTACTGTTTTTCCCATGTTTTAACATGTAGTGTTTGTCCCCTTTTTGGCTGCCCAAGCCTTAATCTTTTTTATAGTCAGTTGTTTCCACGACTCTCTCGTTGGGCTTTTATTCATACGTTTTAAATGTAGTTAGTTTTGAAAGGTTTTTATTCAGTTTTATTCAGTAGGAGCTCTGCCGGGTCGTCTATGACTGCCTCCGTGGAAAGTAAAATGGGGTCATATTATAGGCAACTACTCAATGATTTGTTCTAACTGATATTGAAGAAACTAAGTTTGAACATTGCAATTTTATAAATTTAGTTCTTTTGAAAGTTGTAATTCAAATTTACGGTATTTCCTTTTCAAGCAATTGTTATTATTGAAGAAATTAATTGTGATGGATTATCTCAACATAATGTTTTTTGGCTGCGATGCAAATTTTTAATTAATTGTTCAAAGATTTTATATGTGTATAAAAATTCAAAATATAAAGCATTCAACCTGATGTTTGTGTGTGTGCCTGTCGACAAGTACTTGACTGCGAGTACTTGAATTTCTGCCCTTTTTAACACATTTATTGAAACCGATATAATAAGAAAATCACCACACAGTATATTACCTTAAGAGAATGATCGTGTTGAAAGGCATAATTTTAATACCAAATACACTATTTTGCTGTAAACTACAGGTCAGCAGATCTGTACTTACCTTGCAAACACATCGGCAGACAGCACACAGCCAATAATGTTCCCAAGATGAGGAACATTGTTTACATACGGGAGCGCAGACGTGACGAACACATTACGCTCTCCCGCCACTGGTAATCTGTATATAAAAAAAAAAATNTTACATACGGGAGCGCAGACGTGACGAACACATTACGCTCTCCCGCCACTGGTAATCTGTATATAAAAAAAAAAATCATCCAAACATACTGTAAGTAAATTTACCAGAAAAAATTAGTACATAATTCTGCACCACAGTCANAAAAAAAAAAATCATCCAAACATACTGTAAGTAAATTTACCAGAAAAAATTAGTACATAATTCTGCACCACAGTCATACTTTCAATATCTGTTTCTGCACATACCATGTTCATGCCATGTTTCAACTTTGGCAACACTTGATGAAATAAGCATAGGCTGATTATGATTACATTACGAGTAAGTTATTCAAAGCATGAAATTCAAAGTTCATTCTAGAAAATTTCAATACTAAAATATGTACATAGAATGTCTCCACAATGACGTTGCAAACTTTCAGGAAGTTCGAATAGAGCCAAAACATCACTTTTAAATTAAAAACCTTGGCCTGAAATGAAGTAAAATGTAGTAAACCAAAACTGTTGTTAGTATACACGTTGCAAGAGAGAGAGGGTAGGAAACTTTGACAAAAGCAAGCATATATCACAAGGGGTTGGGAAAAGTAAATACCACTAATGGCGTAGTGTGTAATCGGCAAATTCTGAGGTATGGGAGATTAGAATTCGGTCTGAGTTTACACGTTGAAGTGTGGGTGAAATGAGGCGACAATGACGAAGTGATGAAAAAACCCGCTGGCCAAAGGCAATGTTCATCACGTTTCTCATGCAAAATACAGGTACCACTGCAGTGAATAAAAGAAAAGTTATATCAGGCCATGTATCCACAAAGAGACAAATCCACCCCATGACACATTTCCANCTGCAGTGAATAAAAGAAAAGTTATATCAGGCCATGTATCCACAAAGAGACAAATCCACCCCATGACACATTTCCAATACTTTTCTATTGGGTAGAGGAAACAGGTTAGTTTCCATCACAATTCTACGACAGAGGAGGAAAAGAAACCGCACAGACTCCTAAACTAGGGAGCAGTGTACTCGAGCAGCACGTGAAATGGGTGTTCTACATTGTACAGTTTAGGCAGTATACTAAAGGATCAACAGCTGCAACCCTTCCAGCCATAGGAAGTTCGGGCCTTGAGTCCTATTGACTTTAACTNCTGCAGTGAATAAAAGAAAAGTTATATCAGGCCATGTATCCACAAAGAGACAAATCCACCCCATGACACATTTCCGATACTTTTCTATTGGGTAGAGGAAACAGGTTAGTTTCCATCACAATTCTACGACAGAGGAGGAAGAGAAACTGCACAGACTCCTAAACTAGGGAGCAGTGTACCCGAGCAGCACGTGAAATGGGTGTTCTACACTGTACTGTTTGGAAAGTATACTAAAGGATCAACAGCTGCAACCCTTCCAGCCATAGGAAGTTCGGGCCTTGAGTCCTATTGACTTTAACTNAGTATACTAAAGGATCAACAGCTGCAACCCTTCCAGCCATAGGAAGTTCGGGCCTTGAGTCCTATTGACTTTAACTTGCATGATATTAAGTCAATGGCTACAGCAGTGCTGTACGGCCAACCCACACTTCTGCACGTGTATTTTTCATTGATGAAGTCTGTTTCGCGAGAGAAGGAATACTTGACTGTGAAAACAGTCATGTACGACCTGGCATGAATCCTTGTGGTACAGTTGTGAGGCATAAGCAAATAAGATTTGCTGTGAACATCTGGGCAAAGTCAGTGTTACTCCCCTTCTCACAGAGAAATTCCCCACCAAATTATTGTGAGCTCTCGTACCATACACGTGCAAACGGCACCCTGCACGGAGGCTACCCACCTCCCATTGGCCAACAGAGAGAGGCAGAAGGTAAAAAAACCGTATGCAAGGTACAAGGCAACCATTTCCCGTCTTGCCAGGCATGTAAAGGGAGGAAGCACTTTACCCAACTGTTCAGAGCAACAGTCAAATGGGAGAGAAGAGCAGAATGTGCATCATGGTTGCAGCTAGGCAGCATATTCCTAGACATTGGATGATTGCATAAATAAACTATTTACGGGCAATCTGAGCCATTTACAAGGAATGGATATAGCGGGCCAACCAGGAACATATTTTACATTATGTATATTGAAAATAGATACTGATATTAACTTTTCAAACTATTATTCACATGATAGTTGCACCCATGATTATGCAAAAACCACGTATTTTGATTTACGTTCTGCCAACACTACTGTAAAAAAATTATTTTACAATATTTAAATTATATACATGACTTTATAATACATATAGCGATCTGATGTTATTAACTGACCAAGAAAATAATTTTGACTGTTTCAACAAAATAAGGCATACTTTCAATTCTGTAATAAATACGCCATGGCTAATTACATTTTTTATTGAAAGGGAAATTTGATAAGTTTTAATATTATTGAAACTACAACTATGATACACCCTGAGAGAACCTTGTGGCTAGTAATATGAAAAACAGAAGAGCAACCTATACGTACTTACACTGGTACTATCCTGGGTTTGGGCTTGGGTCTTCGGGCAGCTCCATTTTCCCATGCTTCTGCTGCAGACCTGAGTTCGTCCTCTGTCACAGGAGCATCCTTCACAGTGCCCTACATTGTGGCACAGCAATCTCATTACACAAAGTCAGTAGGCGCAGACCTCACCAACAATCCTTGTTAGTTTCAGGTCAAATATGATAACCAGTTCCTAAATGAAGTTAAATCTTGAAATGTTAAAAAAGGTCAATACCAACATTTATCAGCTGCAGAAACAAGAGGAACTTCCTGTTGCATATTTCTGTGAGAAAATGAAAGCACATGAATTTCTTTAAGGAATGAAGGAATGAATGAATTAATCAATGAATGAAGGAATTAATAACAATATTGAAAAGAGTCATTCAACAATTCATTCAAGCACTACGTATTTACATGTAATTTACATACAAGAGCCCTGCCCTTTTGAATATATGTACAGTACACACAAAAGCAAAGTTTCTATTCAATTATAAATGTACAAAAANTATATGTACAGTACACACAAAAGCAAAGTTTCTATTCAATTATAAATGTACAAAAAATTCACGACATTGATTAAAAAATTATATACATTCATATGAACAAAATTAAACCATAACTGGGTATAGAATATTAAAGAGCTGAAAAATTAGTAAGCACAAATGAAACTACATTAAAGAAGAACATTTGTAAAGGTAACAGACATTTACAGGATGGGAATAGCGAGACTACTTAAGCATNAAATTCACGACATTGATTAAAAAATTATATACATTCATATGAACAAAATTAAACCATAACTGGGTATAGAATATTAGAAGAGCTGAAAAATTAGTAAGCACAAATGAAACTACATTAAAGAAGAACATTTGTAAAGGTAACAGACATTTACAGGATGGGAATAGCGAGACTACTTAAGCATTTTGTGAGCATCATTAAATAAGGTAAACCTACCTCACTAATACTCTATCTACCTCAGGATGGTAAAAATAACGTTGCAGAATCAGTTGTAAAGACACTAGTGTAAAATGTTAAGACATTAGTGAACATTATTAGTGAACTACAAAGGAGTACATAAAATATTTTCCACTGTACAAACATTAAAATCTCATTTTCTGCCATTTAATGTCTGTATTCCCTACTTCTGGTTTGATTACAGGAAATGCAGAGGGTTCTATGATGCATAACGAGACATGCATCTACACTATGCTAAACGTATATTCAAGATCCTTCCTCTTGTTTCACACATTTGACATGCCAGCCACCAGGGCTGCACACTTTCTCCCTGTCATGACCTGATAAAAATGACAACTGGAAGGAAAATACTGATGATAGCAATGCAGCCACCCTTTGACCAAAATTTTGGATGGTGCTACTGCTCTGAAGAAGTAACTTAGATGCCAATTTCGCATATTACCGTTGCTTTCACCTTGTTCAGGCCAGGATGGTGCACGATACGTGTGGTTCAGCTGGTCTTGTCTAGCACACTTTAAACCTATATAATGTCTAGCACCCCACACAGCTACAAAATCACTAGGCTGAAAACTCAGATGTCCACTGTACACAAATGTGCTGCACTGTTAGCTTTAAGCCTTCATTTTATGGGAAGCAGCTGCATTAAGTCAACAATATTTCACCTCTCTGGCCTCTCAATATCCCCTATCTATCTCTAAAATATAGGTGTTCGATACACCTGGCATCCCACACATTTGAAGCAGCACTGAGCGTAACAGTCTGGTCAAGGCACCCCCAAACCAGTAGAAAGTATATAGACAATATTCAGAACAAAGGTCACATAATTCTACAGCGTGAGTGAGTGAAGGGATGATTTGGGCTGCTCTTAACAGCGAGGTCTTGAGAGCCGATGACGGTGATTGAGGTGAGTACGGAATGAAGGGGCGGGGGAAACGGGAGATCCCCGAGAAAACCCACCGAACAGCGGCATCATCCAGCACAATTCCCACGTGCGAAAATTCGGGAGTGACCCGGCCGGGGATGAAACCCGGTTCACCTTGGTGGGAGGCGAGCAGGCTAACCGCTCAGCCACCGGGGCCCCCAATTCTACAGAGACCAGCACAAGTTTCTCGAGTCCCTCATTAAACTCTCCCTCAAAAGGAACATCACCTGCCTCAAAGTCATGGACACAAATGACATGACCACCACATCTTACACTGCTTGAGAGAACCAATAAGAATTTATTAGACCCAGCATCCCAATACGGGTATGTAGAATACTGCTAAGGGGGTAGAAGGTGGGGTGGCTCACTTGATTAGTATCACCAGGAACACTGTCAATGCACATACTAAATACTTAACACAGACTCACCCCCTAACAAGTGAGAACTACAGTAATCACATCCACTGAAGTAATATTACATGTCTGGCCAATTTGGGTACCTATTTCTACTGTTAAACCTGCTATTTAATCATTTAAAATAAAAAAGGCTAATGAACTGGGTGAAATGGTTAGATTTGTAGAGTGAACTCAAGAATGACAAACAACGAGCAGTTGAGATGCTACAACACAGAAATAAACTAAGGTAGCTTTTCTCACAAATTATACTAACATATGTACATAATGAAAATGCTCAACCAATGCAATGCATATTTAATAATCCATTACCAAAAGCACAACGTGCAAATACTACAACATAACTACTCTTTAAAATCTACAAGACAAGCAATATACATTGCATACAAAATTAATGAAGGAGTAAAAAAGCTACTAACATAGGAAAATCATCTTTAGACTTAGTATATTCTTGCACTGCATTTTCCGATAAATCTTATGCTGCCTCTTCCATAATTGTATAAGTATTTTATATATCATTTATATCTCTCACAAATGTTACAAAGAATTTTCTGTGTTTGAGGACAAATTTAACAAGTTGAACTGCAATTACAGTACTAATGTTAAAATTAATATTTATGCCTCAAACAATACATATATATTACATACAGTTAAGTATTGTTGATGCAACATAATAGAAAAACTGTTTTGTTGAGAATAAATAAATATGCTGCAAACGTATGCTCAAAAGTAATTTTGAAGATTGATATGAAAGATTATCAACAGGACTTTGTCGGAAGATAATTAATTTAGTTTTGGAGAATACCATGTACTGGATATTTGCTGTAAGAGATATATGTATACCATACTGATCCAAGCAGAAACAATGTTTATAACTTTGGTCATTAGATTCTGCTCTCATGTCAAGAAACAAAGAAACCAAGAAATAAGAAAAATCATACAGATCTAATGCACAAAATCATTACAAGCACCTAGCTTCTTATGGGGATAAAAAAACTCAGTAACCTGCAGACCGTGAAAATACATTAGATGAAAGAACAAAACCTAAATGCAGGCAAGAAGAAGAAAATATATTTTCAAATGATATTCTAAGCACAGAATGGTGACCACAACAAAGATTCTGCAGAAAAGACGCTGAGAGGAAGTGCACAATGCAGTGTAGATCCTCACCAAGCCCCCACAAAGTTTCTACATGCCATGACCAATGAAAACAATTTACTTACTTCCTCTGCATTAGAACACTCCTTTACAGAACCCTGTAGAATAAACAATACATGTAAAACTGCAGATATCACCAAACAAATTTTCTTTATAATCTCCAAAATACCATATTTGGGTCTCTATGATCCAACAGAAAATTGCAAAGACATATACTATACTGTAGCTTACTGTTATTTTTATAGGAAGACAATCTTCTGCACTGTCCATAAATTGGCATTTATTTTAATTGCAGTGTTTTTATCACAAAATTATAAAAAGTGTAATTGACAAATAACTATACTGCCATAAAAAAAACTTCAGTTTCATTACCAATGGTAATTAATGCACAAATTTATAAGGTTTGTTCAGCAAGCCATATGTACAATGCTAATACAGTATTACTCACTCAACAATATAAATATAAAATAAAAAAAGAATAAATGACCTTATAAGTCATAATAATACAGTAACAACTAAACGTAAATAACCGTCTCATTTTCTGCGTAAAAATACCTACACAGTAACAACATTCTGAATTGTTTCAGACAGTTCTAGAATCAGAAATAAAATTTTTGGACTGTACTCAAAATGGAGCAAGATGCTTTAAAAACAGTTCAAAACTGGTTTCATTTAGAAAATCACACATTACACCATGCAAATTTGGGATGTTTCCATTAGTTTTGAATTAAACTTTCTTTATTTTTATGGATGCAAGGGAAAATGATGTGAGTCAAGGATACGTCCAGCTTTAGGCCCTACAAGAGCACAGCAGCCGCCTGGTTTGGACAGGAGACTTGGACCTGATCTGGGATGTACAAAGATCACCGTCAGCATACCTCAGGTGGTTGGGTGGTTTATTGGGTACCATCATGTGGCCCACAGTTCTCCAGAGCTGTAGCAGATGACATTGTCTGTCACACAGCCCTATAATAAGGGTCATCGGTGTAAAGAGCAATGGTCTGAAAGAAAATCCACCATAAATAGAACAGGTGTGTAGGGTCCAGTTTAACACTGTCGCAGTGCCAACGTTTGCAAGGATGTAGAGCTTCCGATACCCCCCTTGAGTGGAGTGGAGAGATTTGGGCACCTCTTAAAATCGAGGTCTTGAGAGCTGATGAGGGTGAAGCGAGGTGTGTGTGAAACAGCACCGGAATGCAAGGTTGGGANTGGGAGGCGAGTAGTCTCACCTCTGCACCAGCACGGCCCCCACACCCCACTAAAACTGTCCTAAATACATAAACCTACGTCATTATCTGTCCCGGGAGTCCCGTGGCAACTGGAGCAACTCGTGTTACGCAACACTCCCATTCTGAGAGGTGTGCAGCACACTGTCCAATCCAGGCACTAGATGAGCCAATAAAGATGCCTATACATGGAGTGCATCCATGCAGCATTAACATACGAGTACAAATACTTACGTAGGGTGGGTTTCCCAACTAGAAAAACATAGGCCTGCCTTCCCGTGAGCTTGTTTTGCCAAATCTATCACCATGTCACAACCTACTCTGTGAGCAGGCAGCCTGAAAGATGCATCTTGTCAGAACAGATTGAGGTCGCTCTGCTAACCAGGAAGAATACACGAGAAGGACTTGGCATCATTTTCCAACTACCCTTGTTACTACATCCAATATACTCTGATCGCAGTCTTATCACTGCCAGAGATAGAAACCAAGAAAGGAGAAATACAGAATCCTGGCAGAAATCAATTTTTGCTTGGGGTGACAACAACTAAACCACCCCTTTAAAGACAAGAATAAAAGACAAGTAATCTCGGAAAACAAACTTTGCAAGATGTTACAAGCTGTATCATAGTTGAGGATAGGCATTTTTAACTACATGATATGCACACCGCTGCTGGAGCTAGCCATGACCCATCCAATGAACATAGCCATTTTTAAGGTAATAGGTAGATTTGCGATGCCCATTTCTATGCTGATTGATGGAAATCTGTGCTCATATATGCAGTTCTGAGAAATAACTTATCCAGTAACAAATATACCTTTCAAATAAGATTTCATGAATTAATAACATCTTATTTTCTAGCAAACACTCAATAAACTGTCTCATCAAGCTGATTTGTTACCCAATTTTAGGCTAATTTTGCTGTTAATCAGCATTCAGTATTCACATCTCCATTTCAGAGAAATCCTTTTACCAGAACACACATACCTTTTATATATTTACACTTCATTAATAAACAATGTGTTGCTTTCTTTCATTAACAGTAAAATGCAGTTTCATTGGTCACAGACTGAATGACCTACAGAAGTTGTAACGTTTTGAGCCTGAAAAATATTTCCAGCAGAGCTTCGGCTCGAGCTCGATTCTCTGAGTACTTTCAGACCTCTACTTACCATGTTGTGTTAAAAACAAATGCATGCAAATATTACACTGTATTGTATACGACGGTATACTTCACAAGATCCTCCCTGCCCAACAATTGTTGAGCATTTTCCTATTACCACCAGGAGCCAAGGTGGTGTAATAGTCTAACTACTTGCCTCCCACCAAGGGGAACCCCATCAGATTCCTAGTGGGGTTATGCGGATTTTTGCATGTCGGAAATGTAGCGGATGCTTTCACTGGCTAGTGGGTTTTCTCGGGGCACTCCCATTTCCTGCGTTGCTCCATCTTCATCTCATGTCACTCCAACAGCACTCACAATCTTGCTGTTAAGCCCCTAAAACACCTCAATTCTCAACTCAGTGCTACCCTTTTTTATTAATGGTGGCTGTTCTCTTATTGAATGGGTTGAACAAGAGCCAACCAGCATGTGGCACCCCAGCAGGAAAATATGTGTACCGGGGGCCATTCTGTACAAAGCCACCTACAAGAACATTTATTTACTTTAAATCAAACACGATTAACATGAATATTGCTGTTCGTTTTTCCAACAACAAACATTCATGGTTTAGTATAGTGTAGCGTACTCTTCTGATAGCAAGTCACCACGAACATAAATGTTTTACACCAGGACACTACATTACAGTCTTAATATGTAACAATTTCAAGTCCGTTTCTTGAGTAAAAGGGAAATCACAAAGAGCACATAACAGTCAGCAAAAAATATCTAGGCCACCGAAAGGTTATCAGTTTCTACTGCACCAGCAAAATTAAGGGGCCGCTGCCAGGCACGTGGTAAACATATGTTTGCTGCTGCAAAATCAACGGAATGCTGAACAAACTTGCTTCTCCTGTTACATATGTACTTGGTAACAATTAATCAAAGTGCCGACTTACCTCAACGCTACTGGCCGTCGACAAGAGACGGGAGTAACTCCGCTCTGAGATGAGGCTGCTAGGGAACCACGTGGCCGACAGCATCTGCTGATGTGAAGCCATGCCAGTCTTCAAGTTCAACTTTTTGACTGCGGACTGACAGAGACACTGAAGCCTTAGCATGCTGTAATACCATAGCAACCTTCCTTTCCAGCACACTCGACACCTAAGCCTACATTCCTAGAAATTTGCGTACACGTTACAGTGTTTTTAATGGTAATGCAAGAGGCACATATACAAACGCGGCTTACTTGAATTTATAAAGAACTTCAAACACTCTAGCTTGAAGGTGCTTACGTGAACCAGATGTACTGACTATGCAATAAAGATAATTCTCTAGTCATACTGTATTTCAGCCCCTTACTCTCTTGTCATCACGCATGAACCTTTGGACTCGCATTAGGGAGGGCTTATGTTCGCTCTTGGTCTGACGACCCTGATTTCAGTTTTCCACGGCTTCCAGAAATCATTCCCGGCAAATGTTGTGATGATTCCATCGTGAAGAGATCCACTACAGTAAAAATTCCTTCTAATAAATTAAGTAATGGTAAACAAGATCAATTTTCTATTATATAGAAAGAACATACTGATGATCTCAGCCTATGTATCACGCCTGATGGGCGTTTTTTTCACACTTGCTGGGCAGGAGCAACACGTATACCGACAAGGCATTATGGTGGGATTGATGCAATGCTAGTTAGGCAGAGAGCTGATGATAACATCTCAAACACTCTTAACTAGACAGCGTTCTTGCTAGACTGGCATCCCGCTCTGAACTGACAAAATTAACTCCACACCAATAGCATTTACATGCCGCCGATGTGGGGTGTGATGTGTGCAAAAGTGGTGACGAGAACCTCTCTTGCTGGTCATGTGAACAGTTACATTATTCAACTCTATTTTACAGGGAAGCAGGCTTGCAACACATACTCTATATATATATATATTATTTTTTTTTCCATGTATCTCCAAAAGTGGTTCATGAAGTGATACAAGAAGTTACAAAATAGTAATATAGCATTTTTTTACATTTTGTTTTCCAATAAACCAGTGGTTTAATATATTTGTGTGCATATAAAATACACACGTGTATACATTATTTAATATTTATGTTTATACATAAAATACTTATGTATACACACATACATAAATATTATATATACACACACACATGGTCACAAAAAATTATAAAATTTTCCAGATATTTCCAACTTTATTGTAGAGTTTACATTTCATAGAAACTGGATGGTTTTGTCAACAGGTAACTTAGGCATAAAGATGTTACAACGACTCGGCAACATACCTGCACGCGTGGCTCGTCTTGAAAACGCTTGAACCACCTGAGAATTGCACTGTGACCTGCCAGCCAATCCTGATGAAGTTTGGTCTCCATGACAACAGGATACAATGTCGGCCACACAACAACATCTGCCACACTCACAACGCCCTACAACATGCAAACAAGCATGTGTTTTATTTTCTGGGTGGCAAATAACACATTTTATTACACCTGCTATGAAGTTAGGAGTTATAATACTGTTGATATGTGTGACCAAAGTTTCACTAATGCACTGCCAATGTCCATACCATTTTCACAACTGCTTGCTTATTAAAACTTTTTCTGAACCACATGTAACAATGCAGGGCTTGTTTAACATTAAACTAAATGGTTCTTACTAAAAAAAAAACTGAAAATTATAAATATATTCTTATTTAGTACATACTTCATATAAAATAACAACAAATGCATGGTTCAAGAAATATAAAAAAACTGATATTTTGGGGTATCTGGGAACCTAATCACTGGATGTAACATTGCTTTATGGGTAGGGACAAGATTTTATGGTTGTATTTATAGCTCAATTTAGTTTTCAAAAATTAATATTTGTGTTTTGTGTTATTTTCGTAAATGCTCTATTAACAAAAATGCACTCCTTTCCATAAAACTTGCAATGTGTGCAATTAAAAAAAACTATATTATCAAAAGTTATAATTTTATTTTAAATACAACAAAGACATTAACAGTAATCACATGTTAGATATTCAAGTGTTTTCTGGTACATATGTTGAGGAGATGAGACAACGTGTATTCCCTTTAGTCAGTATCTTACGCAAATATTCAGAATCATTTGTTAGAAGAAATGATTCAAGATTTACTGATTAAATAAGTATTTTTTGTAATTTTGTTTTATTTTGTGTCCTAATTCAAATTTTGGTGTTATGCGAGGTATTAACATGCATTTTGGTGTTATCGTTTTTTCACATATAATCTTGTCTTTATTTACAGGGAAATGTAAATTGTGGTTGCATATACACAACCTAACTTTGTAGCTAGTCGCAGGCTGCTGTATGCAATTTGACTATTATTTTTTTTCTCTCACAAATTACACTACAAGTCGTTCCTGTTCTCACTTCAATCTTCAGCCAGCACACTATCATTGTTTGTGACAATTACAAAATTACTAGTTTTCTTGGTAAAAGTATGTTTATGTAACCAGGCTAATATGATATTTCTGAAACATTAAAAAATACTTGTAAAATACATTAATATAGTCCATTCTCTGTTACTTCCAACTTTCCCGAAGCACTGCTAAAGTTCTACTATCAGACTATTCCTCCGCCTCATACAAACCAAGGTCTAGAAAATTACACCAAAGGGACAACGCACTGCATTCGTGAGCACTCAGTGTAATAATATTTTGCATAATAACTATTTCTTATTACACATATTACCAACACACCTATTTGCTCTAAGTTTTCATTCATAATATTAACAATAATGAAATATTATTATTTATGGACAAAATATAGCTAAAAGTCAAATTTAATCAAAAATAACATACTTTTATGTTAACACAAGTATAAAATGCTTGTGATACATGGGGTGATTTTTCAAAGGTTTAATTCTAAAAAGTGTGAAGAAATCACGAATAGCCTTGTTTTAATACTGTCCAAACAGCTAGACACAGAGCAAAAATAAAGGCAATACTATACTGCAACATGTATTACAAAGCACTTAAAGGCAAGCGTGCTGTCCATTTGAAAAGCAAAAATCAAAGTGGATAGCTCCCAACTGAATGCAAAATTTTTTTTTTGTTCTAGGTACGAAGCAATATGACATTAATAGTCAATTATTCCGTAATAAAGCCAAAGGGCGTTGAAACATGTTTCCAGAGTGTTGCCAATATGGGACTTGGTTGATGCAGAAAATTTACATTTCAAATACTTCACACACAGTATATATTCACTTTGTGCTGCGTATCTACTCTCTGGACAAGATGCATGCTAAATACACAAGAACATTGAAACCAGCTCAACATGGTGCACAGCTTATTACCCAAGAGACACACACACACACAATACAGAGCATAACACAACTTGTACACTAGTAGTGTACATCGTAAAAAACATTAGTCCAACAAGGAGTACCTAATTACACTGAATCACTATGAATTCAGAAGAAAACCTCTTTCTTGACAACACAATAAAGCAATCAATCATAAGAAGCCTGCTGTCACTTTAGAATAACAACCTTGATTGCTAGATGAGATCAGTTGAAACTGCTACCTAACCAACATTTAACTAAAAAGGGATCTGCAAGTGCCCTACTAATACAAGACAAAATTTGCAAAATTGTTTAAACATTATTTGATTGTTTGAACTTTTTAATGCATTTCAATAGTAAGAACTATAGTTTTGGATCCACATAACTGTTTAGAATGTTTGAGTTCACAGACACACATTAATTAAAGTTGATTATTACTGCCACTTACACCACATTCAACAACACAAATTTTCAAAGTTAAAAGAAAATGTAAAACCTTTTAAGAAGTTCCCTTTTAAAAAGTTTTCCTGTGCAGTAACTTTATATAATTTTGCACCTGGTCTATAAATACCAAATTTTAACCTTCATAGTTCTCCTACAAGCCTCAATTTTTTTAAATCTCTTCATAAACATTTTAAAAGAGTTTAACTGTAAATTAAATATTAAAATCCCATTAACTGACCTGGCAAAGCACATAATTTAAAGTAAGCCCCAACTGACTGCAAGTCAAAATTGTAAATCCTCAGTTGCTAGGCAGCAAACCAAACTGGAAACATTATACCTCAGCATCGAGTTCAAAGTTATACTCACACCAACAAGAAAATCTCTACTATTCAGGGCAGACTCCAGCTTTTTAAGGCATGTTGATAACATATTTTGAATTCCAGCATCCACCTTGTTAGCCATATTCAGGGCATTCACGAGAGTTGACTGGAAAAAAAAAACACACTCATTACAGCGGCTTACATTGGGTCTGCATGCATACTTAAAAATACAGCAATTGTGTAGTTTCCAAAAAATTACAGGATGGAGGGGGAAAATTCAAAAATGGTGTTATTGGGCTCTAGAGAAGCTGCCTACTCATTCTCACGAGGGTGCACTTTACTGAGTTTATCGGAATCAAAATATTTCTAAGAATTTTTTTTGACTGTAGGAAATCACTGTTTGAAATAGGTATATATGCAAATTTGTATACATTCAAGGACACTTATGATTAATTTGTTGTAAAGAAACGAGCATCCAAGTGTAGTGTAACACTCAAGTCCCATTTTAATATTATGCAATTAGGAGTTACATTTGGCTTTGTCGGTGAACACATTTGGCAATGCGTGGAGTGGTGTAAAATTTGCTTGTGGTAACTTTCTAAAAATTAAAGTGGTTCTTATTTTTGCATACCATAAAATTATTTAATTCAATATTCTTGCTAGAGTAGTAGAAATTAAAGGTCAATGTTTTTGACTACCTAGACATAGTATTCATTACATTACAAGCCACTTGAAAAGATTATCAGGACATTTGAGGTGTAGTATACTGTATATATTATTTACTGCAAAGAATTTGAGCATATTAAAATTTTAATTAAGTGTGAAGATTAATAAAACCCTTCTATAGTAAATATATAATAAATTATTGGAGAAAATTTTTTTTTCCAAAATAAAAATGTAGAGGTGGTCTTATTTTCAATGTCATCCTATATCCCGGTAAAAAAATACTTCAGTGCCAGAATGACCCAAACGGTTTTTACCTGCAGCTGTGTTGATTCCCACTCGAGCCACTGATCAACCTCCACCTCACTGTCTGCACTTGGAGGCCACAGAAGTCTGGCGGAGGCGTTGCTGGAGAACAACAAGCCTCCAGAGTCGAGCTCCAGTACTGGCAGCCTGCATGGTGCCTGGAACCTCGCATCTGAAGTGACAAAAGGGAAATTGAGATTTACGTAAGCCTCCGTATCGGGATTTACTGCCAGCAATAACAGCAATCAAGTTCATACGACACTTTCCTAATTATCACCAGCAACATATCAGTAAAACCAGAATGTTAATCATGTCCAGTGTGGTTTAAACGTTAAAAAGTTTTATTTACGTACTATGCTTCAATAAAGTTAGTAATTTCTCAAACTTATGGTGAAAGGCAAAAGCATTTAACTACTTCTTATGTACAAAATCCTCTTAAATATGAAAAAACACACAAAGAACTTGTGGCCCATTAACAAGTTGCTCAAAACAAGACCAACTAAAATATTCCACGACAGTAATTGTTCACTAAAGCAAAACAATTTTTTTAACTGTAAATTTTTTTTTTGGAAATGATGTTTTAAGGCATTAAATTTATTTCCAAATGTGCACATTTTAATGTTTGGTGTAATAGCGTTTCATTATTTTTTTTTTTTTGTTTAGAGCAAAACAACATTTAAATTATTCACGAAGACATATTGATTTATAGTCGAGCATGTCTGTGATAACATATGCTGCAAACACACAAGCATGGAAGTGTACTGTAGCACAGAGGTGCCGTTTTCATACAAGAGAATCGTCAGTTATGCTCCAGATGCAGTTTAGCATGTTTGGCACTGCGAGAAGTGGCATCCACTTGCAGTGCCTTTTCGATTTGACAGTTTAGATATTTGTGAATTATGAATGGAAGATGAAAGTTCAAGCACTTCCAAGAGGTGTGGATAGGCTATATGCAGCGGATGTTTCCTGAAAATTTACAAACTTGTTATCGATGTGCAATCCTGGCCATTTCTTTTTTAATATTTCTAAGACCACTGCATTTCTTTGCGTGAGGTGCCCTGCAAATATAAATCCAGAGGGTGGAAAATTTTTTTCAGTGCGGTTCATGTTTCTCGATGAATGCATCTGTGCCATTTTTTTCTTTCCGCCAACGAATCCTACCCACCACCAAATAGGCAAGTAGCAGTCTACTGAACCTCGTAATTCACTCGCCATCATAAGAATTACAGTGCATGTGAAGTATTATTTATGGCTTGCTAGGTTTGTGTGTATTCTGTTTTAATGTATTAGTAGTGAATTTTGTTGCACACATTCATTTATGTAGCTCCTGTTAATGTGATTACATGCAAATCTGCACCATTCTGCTTACTGGAGTGTAAATGAAGTGATCACAGGGGCTGCACACATTTACTTAAAGCATATGAAGCAGGTGAACATGTGTGAGCATACATGCTCACTTCGCTCTTGCTTTAGGGAGAAGAGTGAGGCAGATCTGCATACAATAAGCTTCGTGTCAGAGGAAGTAGTTGAGATTTATTTTTATTTCGTGCTCCACATTATTTAAGCAGTCTTTTTTTGTCCCACAATTCTCCTGATCTTCATTACCCTCCCGACTACGGCATTATTCAGGATGTCGATCAAACACACAAAAGTGCCTATGCAGAAGTGAATCTGTGGTGAAGCCTTGGAAACAGAAGTTTTATTTTTCTGACTTTCGGAAATCAGTAGTAAACAATTACCTCCAACAGGCTGTCCACTGCAATTCCATTTTGGAATTCCGTAACTTTTCCGTTTTCCTGGCAGAATCTTACCGTTTACCTAAATTACACTTAATTTACATAACTTTTACGTGTTTTAACCCATGATTTCCCTCATTTTCATAGCCCTCTCCACTATCGCATTTAGAGACATGTACTACAAATGTCCTGTTACTCCTGGTAAATTTGTTTTCAGTGTGATTAGTAATTTTGATTTAAAGTGGTTAAGGAACCCAAATGACATGTAATTTAAATATATTTTACGTGTTTTACCTCACAATTTCCCTGATCTTCATATCACTCGCCATATCGTATTTGTGGTTTGTATTAATAATAATAACATAATAACCAACACCCACAACTAGGCTACTGCCCGCCGGCAAGCTCTCTCACCTCTCCCCTCCCTAACCTAACTCCTCTTCCACGCCCTTCCTGAACTTTACAACCCCCCACACAGATACCAATTCCTCACACAACTAATTCCATTTCCTCACAGACCTCACAAGCATAGACTTCCTACCCTCCCCTGTTCTCCTCCACACCCTCTAAAGCTTCTCACTGTTGTTTCCTCTCCCTGTAAACACCCCCTTCTTAGCTGGCAGCGTAAACTTCCTCACCCTCCCGCTCCACTCACCATCCTGTACATCCTGACCTGCCTTTCAAATTTCCTCCTGTCCTTCAACGAGCTCCATCCCATTTCTTTCATCATCACTGATGGCCTATAGTTCCCTTCGTCCTCACTATCATGCCCCTGTCTTCTGCACCTACCCTTCACCCATCTTGCTACCCTTCTTTGCACTTTCTCTAGCTCTCGCACATCCACCTCCATGTAAGGGTCTCATACTGCTGCCACATATTCTAACATCGGCCGTACCATATCCTTCTCCTTCACCTCAACGCTGACTCCCTTCAGCACCCTTCCCAACATACCCAAAGCCCTTCTTCCCTTTGCAACCACCCTTTCTTTTTCTTGCATTTATATTCATTTTATTCTCCATGGTCCACAACCATATCCTATTAATGTCTGCCTGCAAGTTTTCACCCACTCCCACCACTGCATACAATACACAATCATCTGCAAACAATCTTATTTTTCCCCTAATCCCCAAACCCATGTCATTTACCATTATGGTAAACAACAGAGGGCCCAGCATACTTCCCTGTGGCACCCCTGACGTAACCTCTCTTTCCCCCAATATAGCCTCCCCCACTTTCACCCTCTGCCTTCGCCCCCTGAAGAAGTCACCGATCCATTCCACTACCCACTTATCCGGTATCAGCTCATCCACTTTCTTCATCAAAGTTCCGTGGGGCACCTTATCAAATGCCTTCTCAAAATCATTAAGCAGGCATCCACCTGCTTCCTCTCATCAACTGCCTGCACCAGATCCTCTAACAGCCCAGCCAGCTGCGTCTCATGAGTATCATTTTCTGAAACCATGTTGTGACTCCTCCAACCAATTCCTCTTGTTCACAACATTCACCTCATACTGAACCACCAGCCTCTCCATTACCTTTCCTGTACTCAATGTGAGACTCACCGGTCTGTATCTGCCAGGCCTCCCCCTGCTTGTGTATTGGGACCACCAACACATCCTTCCAACCTTGTGGCAACTTACCCTCCCCTAAGTGCTTGCTACACAACACCTCCAAATATTTCACTAACTCTCTCCCAACAAACTTAAGTGCTGCATTCCCTATCCGTCTGGTCCCACTGCCTTACAGCTCTTCAACCCCCTGATTACCATTGCTATCTCCCACTCCCTCATTTTAAACTTACTAAACAAACCCCAATATCTTTTAGCCACCCTATTCCCATCCTCCTTGGGCCTCAAACACTGAGATGCTGTAATTATTAAGTTTAGGGGCTTTTCTGAAATACACAAAAAAAAATTCAAAATTATGATATATTTCTACTCAACTAATCACGTAGAACATGAATATACTAGGGGCGTAGCTTTAAAATACGTACAACTTATTAAAAAAAATTGAACAAACTTGCGAAATGAGCAGTGTAGCCAGTTTGTTTACGTTTCTGAACGAAACGTCCTAGACCAACAAAAGTTGCATTAATGGGTTCTGCACAGATTACGTTGTTCATATTCAAGAGGGCGTAATGTTAAAATAGAACATATTTTAAAAACTTGCGAAGTATGTTTGTTTACGTCCATTAACGTCAGAGGAATTATACCCTATCTGGGTGAGTCAATTTACATTCTTTTGGTGTGTTTTGCGGTTCCTTTAAATCCCTACAATCCTACATTCGTAGTTTAGTGTAAAACCATATTATCCTAGGTTAGTGTAAAACCCAACATTCTTAGGTTAGTTAAAAAAATATAAAATAGTGATTCACACATCGTGGGGTTAGGTTCTGTTAGGTTAGGTGGGCACATATTACGAAATTAGTCGGACGTTAATGCCCCTAGTATATTCGTGTTCTGCATCATTAGTAGAGTGGAAATATACCATTTACCGTGAATTATTTTAATTTTTACAGAAGTCCCTAAACTTAATAACTACCCACATTTCTCCAACATTAACTGTATTATTCTTCTAAATTCTTCCCATAATCCTTTAACACTTTCCTCCATAGACCACTTTTCAATCTTATCCCTCAGGAAGATTTCTGTTCCCTTCTTGTCTCCTCTCCTATACTGCCACATCAACCTATCTGCTGTTTGCTCTTCCCACATACTACCAAGCCCAATATCCACAAAAGGAATATTATGATCGCTAATGCCATCCAATACTATTGGGCCAACTAGAACATATGTTGATGCCCCTAGTAAATTCGTGTACTGTGTAATTAGTAGAGTTGAATAATACAATTTTTCGTGGATTTTTCTTTTGTAATCGGAAAAGTCGCTATCCTTTTCTGCCGTACCTATTTTGACATCAAAATCTGGTACTTGTAACATAACCTACTCACCATCTGTGGAGACTATTTCAAAAGGAACTGTACGGCCGGATAAACTGCCCGCAACAAGAATCTTTAACGCAGCAGGATTGCCTTCATTACTAAACAGTTTCATCGTAATGAATCGACAGTAATCTCAGCAAATTTCAAAATCAACAATCACGTTCATCTACACTACGCCACATGACAATATTTCTAATTTTTTTAATACAAAAAGTTGCATCACTTGCATAGGGAAGAAAGGAAGTGTGAGAAACATTGCACACAAGGAGGAAAAATCACAGGTTATTTAGCATGACAATACTGGGAAACCAATATCACTAGCGCATTCTAGGGTGAACTGTGTAAAAACATGCATTAAAGTCGTTTGCCGTTAGAGACCTGCAAAATTGACTGCTGCTCCCAAATAGATTTCACAGTACTGTATACTATGTGTATACTCTCGGTTTGGGGTACGTTTGTTCAATGGCTCTTGTGTCGGTGCTACGCCGCTTTCTTTGTGACTGCGTGGCAGATGATTCGCTCATCATACATAAAAATATTGACACCAAATGTCAGTTAATCTCACAGCAGCACCATGGAGCTGGTACAGATTAAAGAAAAAAGATTAACAATTATCTGCAACAGTTTCTTAAAAAAAATAAAGGACCACACAACATTTTGCAGCAAACTGACTAACTACCTGTTTGACTATTGTTATTACAATGTTGAAGAATTTTTTTGTAGATGAGCTGTCACTGTGGTATTGTTGTATGCCAATATACAAGGGTCCCAGACCTACAGTATCAGCACTTTTTTCTTGAAAACGGTGCGTCCGATTTTGTAGGACACTGATGATACACTTTGTCTTTAATGCACCCCCCCCCCCNGTCTGACGACTGTGGTGTCCAAGTTACTGCCCCCACCCCCTTCATCAAACCAATCGACCATAAAAACTTTGATTTAAAGTACGCCTGGCCACCAACGAAAAATGGGTCGGGCTCCATCTTGTTGCAGTCACATTAACAACCGTGTTACAAGTATAATAACAAATCAGTCAGCGCACATTGCAGAAATTCAGAGTACTGCTCACCAATTAATTGTTCATCAAAAAAAATAAGGTCCGATAACTTGATCATGGATGAGTCCATGCCAGGTATTTAGGCTTCAAATGTACTGGTTGTCTTGCTGATGTAACCAATGAGGGTTTTTTGCTTACCAATAGTGAGCGTTGTGGATATTTACATCCCTATTAGATTTGAAAATGGCCTCATCAGTCCACAGTACGATAGTCGGGAAGTTCAGATTTTGATTTAAAAACTAGTTGCAGAAGGATATTCTTATCTGGAAATCATCTTCGTTTAATACCTGATTTACATTAATGTGGTAAGGATGTAAACAACCGTCGTGTAGGATTCTCCAGATGGTAATTCTGCTCACCCTGGAATCCCGTGCTATTCTTCGAGTAGAAAGATGTAGGTCTAGATTTATTGCAGCAAGAATATCTGCACTTCTATCATCTCTAACACATCTGACTTGATTGTTACGATTGCGGGTTAGTTGCACATAGTGACTATTGTGAAGCGTGCCTCCAAATGCTGAAAAACATGTCGTGGCCAGCGTGGATGTTCTTGATACCTCCCTGCATAAATGTACTCTGCTTGTCGGTAATACTGGCGACATTCGCCGAGCACCATAAGCATGTCAAATGCCTCTTTGTTGGAATGCGACATTATTGCTTAAATAATAGAAACAAAGTAAAAACCACGGTAGAAATCTTTCACAGTGCATGTACCGTCAAAATGTATTTTATTCGACATGAAGAATGGCACAAACAGAGGGGAAATGCAACAACTGCTAACTAGCGTCAACAATTCCCGCTCGCCTCGTTTGGGCCAGCGTGACATGGCACGATGCTATATCGGCTGTGTCAGACAGAGAGTTTTTCGATATCTTCAAAATAGTGCCATACCAAAAAACTTTCCAGTCAAAAAATGTTCAATTTTGCGAGCTCTATTCAAGATACTAATTTTGTACGATCTTCCCATTTGAAATTCTGAAGTTACCTTCATTTCTTCCTGTTTCCAGCAGATTCCAGTCAATGTACAGTACACCATTCAATTCGTCCTTATAGGTTTGCTTACAGCACATTTTACCCGAAAAGGCTCCAATGCACCGTTTTCGAGAAAAAGATCTAAGACAAGGGTATAAGACACTCAGTTTACATACACATGTATAAATTTACAGCTGCAATTAGTAGTGTGTTTAGTATTGACGTAAGCCGCGTCCTTCTCCCTTAGTCCCGCCACATCTGTGCAGCTAGGTCGTACCCTCTACCGGGGAAGGGGGGGGGGAGAGTCGTCCCGAACATGGCGTTACACCTCCACGACTCCTGCCTCAGCACGGTGTGCTAGGAGTGCATCCTATCTGCAGGACGTCTGAGGTACTGCCGAAATCAGGTGACCGTCCCACGTTAATGTCCTCAAGAGGCCACTTTTGAGGGCATAATAATTCGGGCCGACCACTACCACCAAACAACCCCCTAGTAAAGTTGCCACCAGGGAAATTAATGCAGCGAGAGGGCCACAACGACTCCAGAATTCCAGCATCCCCCTTCGTCGCCCCCATTACAAGTGTTATATCCTCGTGTGTGCATGGGCGGGCAGTGTACATGTGGCACCAAGCTACTCTCTGTCTCATGCAACTTGGCAAGATTTTGACAGTTTGACAAAAGTAGCACCAAATGTTTACTTTTCGTTTATGTATCCTTTCGACATCAGCTGGTGCATCAAGTAGAGGCTGTATATTTTATCAACATGCTGTTAGCTAATCCACTTGCCATTGTACTGTAATGCTAAACCAATTTTAAGGTATTTTAGAAGACATCTGTCTAAAAAAATTCGTAAGTTATAAAAGTAAAAATGTACGACCTTGCAAAAAATCAAATATTTGCTATCTCTGTTTTTAATTTGTTCGAGGCAGCGAATTTGGGTTAACATTTGCGAGACGGTAATTGTAATTATCACATCATAGCTAATATAACTGGAACTATATGTAATTCGGGAAACTTGTTGACAACCCACTTTTATTCGCAGCAAAGACTATTGCAAAACAGTAATTCTGCTATTATTGATAATAAACACTTCGAGTTGGAAATATGTGGCATGAAATAATGTAAGAATTACTTTAAAACTATTCATGTGTGTCCACCTTTTTTCGTTTTATAAATACAATATAGTAACAACACGAAAACAAGGAAATGGCTTTGCGGGAGAACAACATGGTGTGTAATGGACGTAGACGAACGATTACAGGCTGAATAGCAATTACTAGTAATCAAAATCGCTGTACACGAAATATATGTTACTTTAAAAATTATGCAGAGCTCGTTGAAAAATAACACTATTGGTATATGTTCTTAAATTTGCTATTTTACTCACGAAAGCTTCGGGAAAGAGAGGAAAGATGGTGTGCATGGCATGGCAGGGCGTGTTGTGAGCCGAGTGCGTTACTCAACAGGTAGCAGCATGTTTGCCTGCCTCTTAATCCCGTCTTTTAAGAAGTTGACTTTTCTTCTATTACTGGCTCGAAGCGACATGAATTTGATATATATTTCTTCAAATTATTAGAAAAAAATAATTCAACAATACCCTGAGATATTTCTGTAAGTTTTTGGAATTAATATCAAACACGCATGGAAAGCATTGATGGGGAGTGAGTATACGACGCGAAAAACAACTCCCAAGTTTTGAAGTGGCGTTTCTTTTGGATACGGATCGTTTTATTGTGCATTTAATTTTTAAAAACATATACATTGCTACTTTAACACGAGGTTTAGTTTGTAACACTAACTACCGCTGTTTTGTGACCAGGTAAAATAAAATGTATTTTTTAATCTAGGAACTCTTTCTTATCGCGTACTTTCTGCTTGTCTGATGTGCGTCGGCAGTGCACTCAGAATATCCAACATAATATTAACTTTTGTTCGTTCGTGCATCAGCTGATACAGGATTTTGTAAATGGCAGTTTGTTTGTTTCGTATACATAAAATTGCCACTCACTGACTGTCATAATCTTTCCAAGTTATATGAGACAGAGAGTATGCCTATTTTTACAAGTGTGCCACCACTTTCCATTTATATTAAAAGAGCATGAACACAACGTTTCTATTGTTTTACAATAATTCAGGCATGGTTATCCACAACCCTCCTGGGGTGATAGTGCACTCACCCAGCTTGAACTACCCAATGGCACCATACAATATACGAATTTCAGGGTGTAAATTATTTAATTTATCTCTTTTATTCTGTATAAGTTATGTTTCAAACCAAATGGATAGAGCAACAGAGTGAGAGAGACAGCTCCGAAACCTTTTAATATTACATTGCTCAATAAATGTAATGCAATACATTTTTCTGTTTCCTATAATTTTTTTGTTTAAATCAAGTATAAAGTGTTTATGTGTTGTGTAATTAAGGGTTATGTAATGTCAACATAATTGTTTCTTTTTGTAGAAGTGTTTTGCATTTTCGTGTGTCTCTCCCATGCTTTTGGGCTGAGCTCTTAGCGGGGCTCTGCCATTTTCTCCAGTTGGTCACTAGCTCCAGAATACAACAGAAACCAACTCGGTTTATCACAACAGAAACCAACAAAACACAACAGAAGCCAATGGAAACTACTACAACACAACAGAAACAAACTCGCTACAACACAATAGGAACCAACAAAAAAACTGAAACCAATGCGAACCACAAGAATACAACATAAACCAAATGGTTTCAGCACAATAGAAACAAATGTAATACAAAAGAAACAACTAAAACACAACAGAAACCAACTGGCTACAGCACAATAGAAACCAACACAACACACCAGAAACCATTGGAAACCACTAGAATACAACAAAACCCAACCAACTATAACAGAACAGAAACAAGTGGGGGTCACTAGAACACAGCAAAAACCAACAAATTACAGAACAACAGAATCCAATGGAACACAACAGGAACCAACAGACAGAAAGGTGCTATTGATGTGTGCTGGTTTCACGGAATTGAATTTTGGACAAGGGCTCATAATTGCATATCAAATACCGATTTTAATAAGTATTAGATTGTGCATTTATTGCACAAATATACATTTTTTCAAATAGAACCTTGCCTATTCATATAAAAAAAACAAGAGGAAATTAGAATGTCTGTGGTGTTTTTTGCAGGATTTTAGAGCTAGTAGTTTATGTGCTATCGTAATATGACAATTTTAAATACATTTATTTGTGTGGTCCATTTAACTGTACCATTTATCAACACTTTCTTAAGAAACACAAAAATGAATCCAAAAATTTGGTGAATTCTGAAGAAAAAAGAGAATACTGTCCTACGAGATCTTTAGTAAATACCATCTTCCAGCACGTCCTACGTCTAGGTAGTATGAAATGTCACAAAGTACTGATGAGGAGGTCCAAATGCAATCAGTGTAAAGGAAACAGAATCTAAATACACATGCGACCATCGTAGCGTAGTAACTAAGCAGTTAAATGGAACAGACAACTGTCGGTATTTAAAAGTGTCATATCACGGTAGCACATAAACTACTTGCACTAGAATCCTGCAAAAAACACCGGTGACATAATAATGTCCTCTAGTTATATTTTCTTAATATGAATAGGCATTGTTCCATTCGAATAAATGTACCGTTGTACAAGAAACACACATTCTAATACTCATTAAAATCTGTGTCTGGACTGCAATTATGAACCCTTGTCTAAACTTCAATTCCGTGAAACTAGCACATCAATAGCACCTTTCATACCCGAGAGATTTGATTTGCAAGTTTTAGGTGAGCAACCCTGTAGCAACATGGAACAATTTAATAATGAAATAAGAAAGGAACATCAAACATTGAATAAAAAGCTACCTCTAAGATGTATCTTTATTTCTCTGTTACCAGGTAACACAAATGCTCAACAAAATATGAAAAATTATTTCTTAATATTAATAAAGCCACGATACTAAAAAAGAGCATATATTTCCTGCATTACTCCATTCTTTCCTATGCGATCTATATTTATTCTGTTGAACGTGTCAAGCATAAAGATCTCGAGCGATGGATGACGAGTGGCCACCAGTTTGTCCCACGTCCAAACAGTTCCAATAGGAAGGTGGCGGCAGAGAAGGCGACTCCGTACAGCATCACCTTGAGGGCCGGGCCAAACTCCTGGAAGCCAACACTGACAAAGACAGCGCTGTTGCTGCTGCACGAGGGCTTCTCTGGCATCCACCGCTTCCACTCCCTCTTCACCACTCCTGCCTCACGCACCCACCTGAGCCTAGTACACAAAAAAAAGGTTCCATCGTAACAATCACACACAAAGCAGCAGTATAGAGGCAATGTCATGATGCTTGAATCAGTGACTCTCGAATCAAAATGGTACAGTGAGGTCACTGCATTTCCAGGAAATTACAAACTGAAGTAACTGAACTGATATTTTATTCTTGTTCTGTTTTGATGTTATTAGAAGCATGACTATTGTTTGAAACTGTAGTTTCCGCTTGACCCAGACGCCTAAAATCTGACAGAAACAGTGGAATTATCCATTCGCGAGAGAGGGAGAGAGAAATTTGGGTGGCGCTCGACAGCCGAGGTCTTAAACATAGATAGAGGCGCAGTAAGGTGAAAATGGAGCAGCAAAAGAATGCAATGGTTTGGTGAACAGGAGTCCCCTGAAAAACAAACGAACAATAGTAACATCAGCCAAGCTTCCCTCAAGAGAAAATCCAGTTTTTAACCGAGCAGGTGTCGAACCTGATTCGCAGTAGTGGTGGGTAAGTGGTTTGACTAAAGCACCGCTGTGAACCCCGTAATCCACAAGAAGACCAAACTTTCATTTCCGATTTATTATATTAATTTTTAGGACACAATAGAATTTTATCAATTCTTACAGATTAGACTATTCGTGTTAGATCACTGGCACATTTATCATACCTACATTATGCCTTAGGAAGTACTTCATTCCCACTGATCGTACATGATACACTCTTAACTATATCTCTGTTATGATTGAGTGGTATTTCATAAATTAGTGTTATCCAAATTGAAAAGTATGGCTCAGTTAATCATTTTAATTCAAATATTTTTTAGAACATAAAAATTTACTCAAATATTAATTTATTTTTTCCAAAATAAATCTGAGGGGTATTTCTGTTAATTAAAAGTAAACGAACTACTGAGTCTTTTCGAGAACTACAGGAGTAAGCGAATAATCATTTGGTTATTTTTATTGAAATGTTAATATTTTATTTAAAAAAATTTATTGAGAAAAAGAGTATGCTAATCAGGACATAAAAAAAACTAAATGAAACTTGCAAATATTTTGTGAAAAGTAAACGAGCTGTTACAATATTTTTCATGAAAGGATTCCATTTTGCACAGAAAGCGAACAGCTTGTTTTTTAAACATCTGCTGGGTTATTTTTTCTGCTGCCACACTTTCATTCTTTTTGTGTTATCTACACTTGAAACACAAGACAGAGCCAGTATGTGCGAAGGTGGGCACGCTAAATTTTCCGGGCAGCATTACAGTAGGTACCGAGTGAGGTGGTGCGGTGGTTAAACTTTGGACTTGCATTCGGGAGAACCGGGGTTCGAGTATGGGTCCGGCCATCCTGATTTATGTTTTCCATGGTTTCCCGAAATCACTCCAGGAGAATGCTGGGATGGGTCCTTAACAAAGGCCATGGCCGATTACTTCCCACTCCTTCCCCAATCCCTCATCCCTGAGCAACTTACTCAATCTCGAATGATCTTGCTATCGACGAGACGTTAAGCCCAACTACCTACCTACCATTACAGTAGGTGTTGGCTGGCTCCCAGAAACATTTAACTGCCTTTTTCAAACTGAATGTCTTACTGGGGATGGGGAGACACGGGATTGAGACAGGAAGACTGCCCGAGAATACATCGAAGAAGTGCTACATCGCATTTTGTAGTAATCACTCATGCTAGTGTCACATGAGCACCAGACTTAGCTGCTTCCACATTCAACCTTGTGTCCTTAATGAGACTTTAGCAAGCATGAACGCGTGTTTCGGCTGCTTCCATTATCGGAAATCTCATCTCCAGCAACACCATCCTTTTGAAAGAGGCAAGGAGTCGCATCCAGCAGCAGCAAAACGAGGTTATACCACTGCCTTTTTGTCATTTCTTACAGCTGTTAGCTGCCTGATTTTCAAGGGGGAGTTCTACACTAAACTTTCTTGCATGTGACAGCACTGCCCCCAGCAGTTACCAGAAGCAACAACAACAGTTCATTTTACATATGCTCACTGACTTGCGGAGGAGTGCCCATAGCTCACTTCACTTTTGCCCCTAGCACCAGGCAAACTCACAGATACAAGATCAACACCAGCTGGCTACTTTCAACCACTGTCCTTGTTGTACTATCACCTGGCACCAGAACCCTAAGGGAGTTCAACAAAACTGGTTTTCCCCATCTTGGTGATTCTTGCTGAGAGGTCACAACAAGCAGAAATTGCCCTATGTCACTGACCGTTAAAATAGCGATCCATCTTTTGTAGCAGAACATAGCTCTGGGATGGCACAATCGTCTTTGAGAACCAAGGGTGGGACTACTTCCTACCTGACGGTTCTTGCGAATACACAATAATTTTTCTGCAAAGTGATACCCAATGCAAACAATCTTCATATCTACACATTTCATTCCTGTAACTTAGCATGCATTGAAAACCACTTATAACTAAATTGCCGAATATTTAAGCACATTTGGAACCATGTGTGTTTAGCAGAAAGTACCCCAAGCTATATTTCCTAAATTACTCAGTACACCATGGAATAAGGTTGATTGTTGAAAACAGATATTTTGATAGATGGCTGTCCGTGAAGAATGTTTACTCTTTTGCATAAAAATTTGCGGGTCTCGTTGAGCTAGTCTTATTTATCGCAATGTTTAAACTACTAATCTTCCATGAAGAAGACACATTGAACCACTGCCGAAACTTTAGAGAAAAGAAAACATCTCAAATGGGCCAATTCCAATCATAACTATTTGTGCCAGTTTGCTAGCTTTAAGTTACTATTTACAATAACTTTTCACTAAGATATTTGGAAGACACCTTCACTTACTTTTGCGTGATAATATCCCTGTAAGGAGAGCCTTTCTGTATGGGCATACTAAAAGACAACTGTGGGAACATGTGCAACTCCTTCAAGTTGCACTTCTCGAACTCTTGCCACGTGTCGGAGATGAACTTGAAAGCGCTCGTGTCCACGTGGAATGCGATTTTACCTTGCCGCACCAGCTCCAACCCATATGTCTGTTCCAGGAAAGTTTCTGATTTATGATGCATCCTTTCTTGGTATAACTTCTGAATAACTGGAACTGCGGACATCTGAAAAAGATTTTGGTTTACAGTTGATTTTAAATTGAGTAACATAAGTAACACTGAAATGATCAGCATGTCAACTGACATTTTTTCGTCTTGGGTATATTTAATTTTAATAAATACTTAAGACACAGCCTACCTGTCGCTTGAATTGTATTGCAAATTGCTTGAAATCGGCGTTTTTTTAATGAAGCCAATCAACGTGTCCCAATTATACACATATACGAAAAGAGAAAACAAATTAGACAAGAGATGGATAGCACTCGAAAGACGTCACGCCCTTTCTAAATACAGCCTCCCCCGATCCCCCTTGCCACATGCTAGGCGAGCCCGTGGGGCGGGTCCCGCTGCGGTGGGGAAGCTGAGTCACCGCGACCTGCCCGCCTTTACGTAGCCTGGCTGGCGGGATTATTGACGGCTACCTGGACTAGGGTCGCGTCCCCATATCTCCCTTCTGGATAATCAGCGGTGATGGGCTATCGAATGAAACTTCTGGTAATCTTCTTCATCGGCGCAATCCGAAATGTGCAGAAGTTTCTGGGACAGGGCCGTTTCTTTTGGTAGCCATCTGGCTGAAGTCTGGATATCAGGTGAAGTCTGGATATCAGGTGAAGTCTGGAGATCAGGCAACGTCTGGAGCAGCGAGAAACATCAACAAAGAGGACGGACGAAGGTGGAGGGTGTGAGACGACGGTGGACGTGTGTGTGTGTGTGTGTGTGTGTGTGTGTGTCGTGTGGACGGAAGAGAAGACGTACCTGATGAGTGGAGGGCTACTGTTCATGGCGACGCTCGTAGTGGACTGGGTGGAATTTGGGCTAAATTAAGGTGGAACTGTGTGAAAATGTGATACGAACTTTGTTGTAAATATTGGAACTGTCAGATCTAGATATAACATTGATAAAATAATTCAATATTACTTTACCCTTGCTCATGTCTTGTATGAATTCCCTATTATTTACAAAATTTCTTCCCACTACTCTTCAAATTGCAGACATTTAACAAATTACCATTAACACGTTGAGCGCCGTTTTCGATTAAATTACATATGCCAAATTTCTCAGTTTCAAAATGTTTTTTATTTAAATCTTCCTTTATCTCCAAAAAATTAACATTATTATTTTCTCATCTTCTTAAACACAAAATACTAAATATCTTTCGTTCACCTTCTTATAATAATATTAAAAACATCTTGCAGCACTTATATGAAATCTTTTCCTTAATAACTTAATATTATTCTCTTTAAATACTTATTATCTCATTAAAACTTTATTCCTACCATGACCACGGCCATCGTTGGAGATGATGAGAATTGTTCTGAAGAAAAAATTAGTTCTATTTTACATCGGCCTTACTTATGTTGTCTTCTGTCCTCCGATTGGCTGTCGTCTCACCATGACACATCTTTCCGCCAATCAGCAATGGCGAGACGGGAGACAACCAGTATAATTTTATTTAGTACTTTTGTTTAATAAACATTTAATGCCGACTACCCTCTAAGAAATAAATAAAAAATAACAAACAAAATATTAATACTGAATATCGTTTAGAAACAAATTAAAATACTAACACACGATTTCTATGCCAAAACAAACTATCAAATTAAACCAAAGATTATACTCTTAACGCATTTAATACATTTTAATTTGGAATAATATTAAATGAATGGACAACATAAGCAAGTACTCTGAAATCATGTATAATTAAAATGTCTGTGATAAAGGTAAACATAACCCCGAAAATATGCAATGTTATACAACATGTATGCATGCTGTGGGCTGTTTGCGGTTCATTGAGCACTTCTGAAAGAACTGCTGAAGGTTTACTTTTCTAATATTTACTATCCTTCCGCCATACATAACAATATACATTGCCATGGGCCTAATAAATTTATTTATACGCCAGTCAAGTGAAAAAGTGAAATTTATAGGAACATAAATGCGCTATAAATTTGCAAGTTCGTACTCTAATGTGTATATACAAAAGAAAAACAACAACAACTTGATTTTCCATAAATTGAAACATTATTCCTAGACTTAAAACTATTTTACCCAATATAATACCAAGTTAACAGGAAGCCTTCATGCCAGTGTGCACGGTAGCGGATAACTGACAGTTATATTTTCCAAGGTTTGATTTCAAAAGTGCCTATTTTACAGTGAACGGCCTATAGCGGAAATGCCGACGTGATCTACGATATATAGTCTATTCGCTGTTTCTTCACACTTATTGAACTAAATCTTTGAAAAATCACCCCGTGTATGAAGGGCTTGGTTGTTTCTTAAAGACGCCTTAGATCACAAACGTTTTAAACTTGTGTCAACATATTTATTTTTAGTTAACTTGAACTTTTACATATATTTTATCTATAAGTCATAATATTTCACTTATAATTAACATGAATAAAACAGGGAGAAAATAGGTGTATTAGTAATACCTGGTGAGAAATAGTTCTTATGCAAAGTATTATTACACTGGATGCGAACACGAAAGCGGCGTGTTGTCTTTTTGGTGTGATTTTGTAGACTTAGTTCAGCTTTGTTTGCATGAGGCGGAGGAATAGCCTGAAAGTAGATCTTCAGCTGGGCTTCATAAAAGTTGGAAATAACCGTGAATTGACTATAGTCTGTGTTAAGTTTATTGTACATTACTTTTTATCAACATACCTTTTTTTTTTCAGAAATTGTAATATATACTTGAATACAAATAATGAATTGCTCTCACATTTACATAGGGCTTGATGTTGCGATTGAAGACCGAGTTGTGGAAAGCAACCTTCAGAGGTCCTCCAGCAAGATCTTCCAGGGAGTTGATGGAAGAACTGGGCGATTGCAGAAGAGAGACGATGATTGCCGCGTACGCAGTGTAGAAGAAGATAGAGAGAACGAACAAAAATAGAAAAATTACTCTTGATGTGACGCTGTCTGGAGTGTCGGGCCAACCTGGAATTTAAAAAGACCAATTAATTATTTTTAGTAACAGTGGATCATAGAGTCGCATTAGTATTTCCACGTCACTTAATCGAGTGGCTTATAAGAACGTCACAGTACCAATGACACTGGCATTAGTTAATAAGATGGTAAAGGAAATTTAGTTTAAATTTAATTTCATCACAGGACCCTAGGTAAAAGAAAGTTACCGATAATATTTGGAGTTTTCAATACAGTGTTAATCCTGATGGGGGNTCAGAAACACTATTTAAAACCTCGAGTCCCATGAATTTGAGCAAATATCCCTTTTAGCTGCCGGTGTATCCAAGCACTGAAAATGGTAGTTGAAAGCTGAAGCTACTGCAATGCAAATAATTTTTTGCAGTATTCTCAAAGTGCGAATCTTTACGGAGGCTGACAAAATATCTACAAGTTACAACAATGAAGGTAACATTACAACAATACGTCAAACACACTGCATACAGACAGTGAAACAAATAACTTATTATTGCGATGTGAGTACTCTGGCGATTTTTTAAACTCTCCAGAAACTGGACCAGTTATCTAGGTGTATAAATACTGAATATAGTATGAACTGATGCAGATGTCCTGCCTTCCAGATTCGTCAGTTCGTCCACCACCACCCTAGGATAATAAACTAGTGGAAATGCATCGAAGAACACCTATTTAACAGCTTTCAATCCAAACGGGTTTTAGAACACAAACTGTTCGTATGTAGAAGGCACTCTGATCATAAGTGGAAGAGCATAATTCACCTGCACCGTCTGTAGCCATAAGACCGAACGTCTTATCGCAGTCCGTCTGACAACATGACGAGTGCAGTTTATCTGTGCGATTCTCATGCGTGTTTATCACAGAGAGTGTCTGAAATGCTTGGAAGACGATGGCGAACACCAATTGAACAGTTAAGTGACTTTGAGCGTGGCCGTATACTGGGACTCCGAGAGAGTCTCTGTACATTCCTGACAGAATGGCTGATTATATATTTTTTTGGGCGGGGGCTAGTCTGACGAGTTTGAAAGCCGCTAATTGAATAGCACTTTCGTCACACTTCTATACATATTATAAAACTCAACGTCTCTCTGTCTGTCTGTCTTGGCCCTTTGGGGCCGGGTTGGGTACAGGCTGTGGTCTGACAACCAACCTATAATGGGTGTAAGGTGAGGGGACTAGGTGCCTGAACACCGGACGTAGGGCCGTCCGCTTAGTAGGGGGGAGCCTGGAAACCGAATACCTGGTGGGGCAGTCGTAACGGCTATGGAATGGCTGCTCCAGTTGGGCCTGACCCTGGTAAAAGGCTCTAGTGGTGGTAAACCGGCGCAAGTGTAAGAGTAAGCTTCGGCGAACTCCGGTGGGGCCCACTCATTGGAAGTAGTGATCCTTTTGGGTGTTCCCCAGCCACCATGAAAGCTTCCAACTTAACTCCAGTAATGGGGCAGTGATGCTAATACACAGCCTAGCACTGCTCAAGTCCATCTCCACCTCCTCGTGGTCTGGGCTGGTAACATGGCGGCCGCGTCATGGCTGACGGAGTGAGGACGATTGAAGGCGGTAACGGCCTGTCTGTGCACAGACAACCATTTGTGGCGAGGTTATGTGCAGTCTCCAGTGACTGTATATATTCTTCGCCTTGCGGTGATGACCCGCGAACCGAATTGCACTCCCAAAGCTGAGTCTCGACCTGGCAAGTCGGGGTGATCTCGGAGTGGCGGAGCTCCTAAGAAGGGATTGTCTGGCGTCCTGGAGGGGTTGGGCTGTCCTGGGTGAAAACTCAGTTTGCATGTCTGAAAATTGTGGGTACCCAAGGGATCAGTGTGAAAGCCCCGGCTTAGGCCGTTCTGATCGCGGGTCGGACTCTGGGTGGCAGTGGTTGAACCTTCTGCTAGAAGGAGATCTGGAGGTGGGTACTTGCCTGGAGGGCGGGCACTGCACGTATGAGACGGGTCGGTAGCCGCTGCCCTGGAAAGCTAGCGTGCCGGCCCCCTTCGGTGTCAGTTTCGAAGGGTTGGCGCTCATTAACGAAGGATCGACGGTCTGGTCCGCCTAGTAATAGGACTCGTTCACAAAGCGGGTTTGTAGAGGTGGATATTCCTCGGCCCCATCACGGTGGCACGTGCGGATTCAACTCCGTACGCTGCTGTTGACGGGTGAGGTGGAACCGCCTTCGGGTGGAGAACATCCACCCACTGCGATTGGAAAGGGCGTTACTCTTTCTATTGGCAGTATTCAACTACTGTCAATTAGAGTACTGACCGAGCTCAAATCTATCATGGTTATGAACTATGTCCAAGTCTGGTGGGGAGTGCATAAGTCTGATGTGACAAATACAAGCATATTTTCTCTATATGCAGTCTGTTGTGGCAACATGAAAGCCTGAATGTAATGGGAAGTCCTGATCCGCACTCCCCAAATATACTGCTCTGAAAGTTGTCTCCTGCTAAACCTTAATGGATCAGGCGCAGGAAGAGCAGACTGGGTCACCAACCGCAGCACTTCGGTGTTGATAACAATGTCTGTCTGTCTGTTAGTGTGCTTATCACTCGAGAACCACGTATCCGATTTGTGTGTTTTTTTTAAATTCATAGCTATATTCCCATGCCAGGTTTTAGTATATCTTTTGTTACGTAAAGTAACATAAGGAATAAGCAGTGACGATAATAGTGAATCAAGTCAGAAAAAAGTTTGCCGCCGGCGCGCTCTCTTACAATACGCTGTCTAACACGTTAAAGATGAAACAATATCATGTAGTAAAGAATTGTGTACAATAAAAAGACTCAAAAAAACTCCGCGGTAGCATATATTTGTCTATAATAGAGAAATACTAATAAGGTATCAAATATATGTCTTTAGATTAGAAAAAAATCAACAACTGACCATGCAAAATATTAAAATGTAAAAAATAAAAGTATGTTTAAATTTAAAACATTTGTCTAAAATAAAAAAAAAACGTAAACAATAATTCTGCAGTCCACGTGAGCGGAGCCGTGGGCACAGCTTGTCCTGAATAAAATCTTCGGGAAATCACCCCCATTTTTGGTAGTTTCCTAAGCAAAACTTAGTTTAGTATTTCTGATTAGTATTAAGTATTTCCGATTAGTATTTAGTATTTTTGTTAAAAAGCAAAGTTCTCCACTAAATACACATTTAAAACAGAGGGAGAAGAGAGATGTTAATAATAACCTGTAAGAAATATAGCCCTTTTTAAAAATATTATCAAATTGAGAAATTTTTTACGGTATTTGTAAAATTAACTTTTCGTGTTGCCCCATTTAGGTTTTCAGAAATGGAGTGCTGGAAACACATTATATTGATACATATGAAAATATTTATTTTTAGTTTTCCGTACATCGCATAAGTACGGTGCGTAGTTTTCACCTTGCTGTTTTTTTTTATTAATAGGCTGATAACGACTAACTGAGCACTTTTGAAAACCCTGCTAAGGATCTACTTTTATTCTCATTTTATATCCTTCCGACTTATTTAAAAATAACAATACCGTGGACCTTTTCACTTTAAGTATTCCTGCGTCATCCAAGTGAAATCGTAGGAACGTTTGGAAGGTAAATGTATTAATAATGTGCAAATTCGTGACTTTATGTGTGTAAAACAAGAAGAAATCTTAACTTTGGTAGCCATAAGTTTTCGTATTACTCTCTCAGTATGACGTCAAGTCGAAGAACTATTTTCATGAACTTACTGACAACTTAACTGGGAGCCTGCATGCCAGTGAGCGTATGTGTAGTTATGGGCAGTGATTTTTTTTTTCTTCAAAGGTTGCTTTCATAAGTGCTCACTTTACCGTGAACAGCCTTTGGACTTCCTTGCGTTTTGTTTACACGTGGCGGTGCAATGCATGGTGGGTGGCCCGAAAATGTAACTTAAACAGGGTTTTCAGAAAAGTTCGAAATATCCACGAATAGATGGTACCTTGTTGGCAAACGACTCCCAGGGACTTGAGAAGCGTCTCGCTCCAGTTACTGGAATGACCAAGTGGTGCAGCGTTTACGGAGACGTAGTGATCCAAGCGCTGGGTGAAGTGCAAGATGGCCGTCAGCGCCAACACCACACCGAGGTACGTGCCCCACACCTCCGTGTCGAACGGCAACGTGTAGATGTTCGACACCGACGACAAAGACGGCTCTCGGAACAAGAACTGTGGACTGCAAACAGTTACAACGTTCACACAGATGTCACCAACATCATTAAAAAAAAAAACAAGTTGCAGAGTAGAATTTTTTTACTTTATCGCTGTGCACACATAAAATACCCGGGTGTTTGAACACTTGTGGACATGCGCCATTGCAAACACTTCGGCGTAGTCCCAGAAAGCCTGCTAGGAAAAATATAATTACTTAGATTAAAAAAGAAAAAGAAAATAAACAGGAATGTACAATCCTGCGTTAGCTGATGTCCACAAATATGTAACATACATACAGGATGTATCAGTACAGCGGTTACAAACTTTCAGGAGAGATAGAGTACACCTAGACGATCGGAAATCACATAGCAATGCATGGTCGGAAACGCTTTCCTGGCGCGGTAGTGACGACACAAAACACACGAAAGGAAGGACACGAGCAGGGTGAGAAAACATGTTTATTTTCTTAGTACATGCAAAAATCAAAGAAGGTGTTCGAAATGAAGACCCCGGGCCGTGATGCAGGCTTCACATCTCCGGCGCATTGAAGATCTGACGTTGGCGAAAATACCGGGCGTGTCCCGGACTTCCCCAGCAGCTGCCGCGATGCGTGCAACAAGTTCCTCAACACTGTTGACGGGAGTTTCGTACACCAGCGCCTTGACGTAACCCCACAAGAAGAAATCAAGGTTCGTGTTCGTGTCCTTCCTTTCTTGTGCGAAATTCGCGTTATCTTTCAGTGACAGGATAGACTCCACTGCCTTGTAAACAAGTGACCACAGTTCGTGGTTTCATTGGTTGCTGCACTGCAATCATCGCCACGTATCTGCTTGGTCTCCTGAAAAGATATTTGTCACTCCACCGTTGAACTTATATTACTGGTTCAAAAGTTCTCTGAGGAGTGCCAAACACTTTTTTTTGGCCAGTGGCTGAAGTCGGTCAAACACACAGTAACTTGTAATTCAGTCTGTCCTTAAATAATAACGCGAATTCTGCAGGTCTCTAACGATGAGATATCCAGCAGGATAATACTCCGTGTCATCGGCTCAAGTTGTACAGAATTGGCTCGAAGAGCATTCTCAAGGTTCTGGAAAAGACACAGTGAAAAAGCTTTCAAATGGCGTAAAATAATCGTGAAAATTAAATATATATCAAGCTGATGAATATATGGTATTTCTAAAAAACCAACATTTAATATTAAAAATTCCTTGAGGGAGAAAACAGAAGCGAAAGGAAATCATACAAATTTATTTTATTTGCAGGCTTTTGGGAAGCTATTGCATGATTACAGACTAATTTAAGTTAGATATGTGAATACCTTTTTATAAAATTCGGTGCATTTGATTCTTAGTATAAGAAAATAACTCAATGTTTTTAAAATGGCTTACTTTAGTGTGCTTTATTTAAGGAAGTTGAAATCTCAGAAATTAAAGTATCGTTCGCTTAGTTATCCACATTCCAGCAAAAGCCATATAAAACAACTAATTAGCCTTTCTTACGACTTTCGTGCTATTTGTTGGCACTGCCGCCAAATAATTTATACCGAGGCCAACACTGACTACTATTGTGCCACAGAACACTTCGCACACCAACCGAAAACCACCAACAACAACCACCAACACCACCACCACCAATCACCTAGGCGCCGCGGTGGTGTGAGCTACTCGCCTCCCACCAAGGCGAACCGGGTTCGATTCCCGATGGGGTCGCCCCCGGATTTTCGCACATGGGAATCGCGCCGGACGACGCCACTGGTCAGCGGGTTTTCTCGGGAATCTCCCGTTTCCACCGCCCTTGCGTTCCGGCATTGCTCCATGCACACCTTCGCTTCACCCTAATCGACTCTAACGACCTCGATGTTAAGAGCCGCCTAAATCTCTCCACTCAGCAACCGCCTGCTGTGCCAGGGCATGTACGTTCATTGAATGATACTTGCAGCGGGGGTAAGTGATTAAAATGAAAAACTACTTCAACATACGCCATCGCAGAGTTGTGGTGGCGAAGGAAAAAACCAGAGGAGGACATTAAAAAAAAACATAACGCTTGTTCTCGTGTATGTTTTTAATGTCGTACTCGTGTGTTTTCCTTGGCGACGTAGCTCTGCCATGGCGTCATGTCCTAAGGAAATGTTCCGTTTAATCACGCAGGGTGGCTACTGCGCAGCTCGTATGTACAGTCTGCTCAGATGTGCCCCTACGTCACCTCCAAGGTACAGTCTGCTCAGATGTGCCCCTACGTCACCTCCAAGGTACAGTCTGCTCAGATGTGCCCCTACGTCACCTCCAAGGTACAGTCTGCTCAGATGTGCCCCTACGTCACCTCCAAGGTACAGTCTGCTCAGATGTGCCCCTACGTCACCTCCAAGGTACAGTCTCGCCGGTGTACTCCACGACGTCCAGACGCTGCCGCGTCAAGACGCAGCCCACGACGGCCATGTCCCCCTGTCCGCTCTGCAGCCAGCCGTTCAAGTCTGTCCACGAGCCATTCGCCTGCGGGTAGCCGCATGACGGCATCATCGTTACATTCATCCTGCAATCACCAAGTTTTCAAATTTATTACTTTCGAGAGTTTTAATAATCATTTAGTCTAAAGTCTTTTTTAAGGCAGGCATAAAAAAAATATTAAAATAGTTTTACTTATCTCTACAAAAAAATGTTTAACATGAGACTGGCAAAAACAAAAAAAAAAAATTATAAAATTTGTATTGTGTAGGGAAAAGTGTATTTGATAAACTTTAAAATATAGTTAACAAAAAAGAAAATTTTAAAGACTTTAATTTTTTTAAAAATAACTTTTACATTACAATATAACATATGAATTTTTGCTACTCCTTAACCTTTGACAATATTTACATGATCACCAGTGACGTCGGTTTATAGGGACATACGAGTTGTGCTTTGATGTCACAATACATATTTACCCCTTAAGGAAGTGCGTGAAATAATAATTTTTGTTTCCTGACGAAGGGGACAGATGCAGTAGTTAGGAAACTTTTATGCAAAGAGGATTCGAGGGAAACGCAAGTTAGGAAGTAGGATCAATAGCGACGATTAGGTCATATAGTTTCCGGTATCTCTGGAGAGGGATGTAGGCTGTGTCCAAATGCGCAGCCCCTATTTCACCGTGTGCCCCTCGAAAATCTAATTATACAGAATGAATATGAACTCTACCGACAAACTTCGTCAGATGATTCGTCATCAAAAATAGATTATATATATGTATATATATATATATATGTATAAACAAAAGGCTTAAAAAGAAATATGCTTCATGCACGCGTTGCTTGCTTACAGCTGTGAGTACAGGTCCACTGCCCCATGTTACCAGCCCACTTAACTTAATCATATTTGCACATTATTTCTTGGCGTTTCTGTGTTACTTTCCATTGAATATGCTACATCACTAAATTCCTCTTTGCACGTACTTTCAGATGCTGTTGAAATAAATATATTTTTCCAGGGGGAAAATCATATGTGGCTTAGTTATTTCTGTCCAGACACGTGTTACGAATAGTCACTTTGCGGCAAATTACTTGCCCCCGTGCGTAATTTCATTTAGCTGAAACCGCATTTCATGATCTGCAACCGTTCCGGAAATTTTGAGGGTGTCTTCGTTAGGCAGATCTTTCTGTATACGTCGTGATTGAAAAGCGAATAAAGATACTTGGTGATTATGAGAGTACTTTTTAGTTTTTATATATAGGTTAAAATGTATTTAAGAATTAATAGCCAATGTTAGCAAAACGTTTTTTTATAGGTTGGCATCGTGTATGTAGTAACACATCTTATCAACATACTACCAACGTTGTAAAATGTCAGGAAGCCTTTGGTTGGTGAATGGCTAGGCATTGGTTGGAATCCAACTAATAAAATTTCGTTGGGCCAATGTAGGGCCGAGTTTCATTTTCATGTTCAGCCAACGTCACTTTTTCCAACTTTGGTTCAACCCTGGAGCAAATGTTGGGTCAACCTTGGCCCAACCAAAAATTTCTATTGGGCGGAGTGCCAGAAAAAAATTGAACATCGGCAACATCCGACACGTTTTCTAGATGCGAATAATCGGATCACAGATCCACCCGAAATCAAGCACAGTTAAAACGACGGCTGAAATTCTGGCACTATGGCTACATATCCACGGCAGCCAATGTTGCAGGATCACCTACTACTAAATATACGTTCTTTAAATTTCTGGACAATCTATCTAGTTTTTGCCGGTCACAAAAACCATGTTACCTTCCCGAACGTACCTTGAGCATTAATTGCATATGCCAGTAATAGAAATCAACTTCATTTGGTGGAAAACTACATACATTTTTCGGGTTTTGACTGGAAATTTGAGTGTATTTCATAACACTGCCAGGCATTTTCAAACCTATATTTAAAAAACGTGTTGCCCAATGTGCATAAGTAAACATTATAAATAGCATGCCCAGTCGTTGAAATAATTGGAGTTGCGACGGGGAATTGTCTAAAATTATGCTAATTGCTACTGGCCATTTTAGGAGACTTAGATGTACCGTCATAATTGTAACTCACTCGTAGTTTAACATCTGTGAGACGTGCTGCATTAGGATGTAGTTCAACTTGCTGAAAGTGTTCACGTGGCGCTGGCTCATATCAAACATTTTCTCCCACGGATGTTGCTCGAACATCTAGGCAGAGAAAGCAAAAACAATAAGCAACTTACTTACATTACCAAATAATCTGTGGCAAGTTGCACCGGTGGACAAAGAGGCAACCAGCCTTCCTGACAGTTCTGTAGAGACATAATCTGAGATTTGGCTCGAAGAAGACAGGGACAGCAGATCAGGATCAAAACAATGTGAATTCTTCAGTAATGGATCTCTGAATGTGAAATACGGGAGCGCCTCGAGAAAGCACAGTAGCTACTACGAAAGTCTCATTTCAACTTACCCGGATAATTATTCTGTTTTTTTTTTACCTGTAAGATGCTTGAATGTGATTAGAGAATGTAAAGTGCTGACACTGTAAACCACCATCGCTATAGAGGGTGTCATTATTAAACGACAAAGTGTCGGAATACTTTCGATTACCATTAATTTCCGCTACTTCCTGCACAAGTCCTAAAATGTTACATTTGAGTGTTTCATTCGTCCGGACAATGTCATGGTGTCAATGCTATTGTAAACTAGTGAAAATGATACACTTCTTAAGACAGTGAGGGTTGCGAGCTAAAGCGGGGAAGCAGTTGGCAGGATTTTAGTGCTGCTTTGTTTAAAACTGGTTAAGTACACGCAATAGACGTCTGTCTGCGTAAATAGGATATTATGCACATAATCTGTAACTAGTTAAATATTTTGTACAAGGAAGTGTGCCCTTTTGAATTACGCCTTCATTGAATAAACTTAATGAAACGATAAATAATTAATCAAATGAAACAAAAATGGAGTATAACATGGTCCACTGCCACAAAGTTTAAAATTAAAAACAAAATTTCAATAATTTTATAAAAGAAACCTTTTAAAATAATTTAATATTCAGGCGTTGATTTTAATGAGTAATTTCGGTCTGGCGTCACTGGTGCATTTAGGCATATTAAATAAACATTAAAACATAGGTGAAAATAATGATTTCAAACAGATATTTGTAAACAAATATTAGTTTGGCCATACAGTTTTATACTAAAATTTCAAAACATAAAAGTTTAAACACTGACAAGTTCTTAGTAAAAATATATTTACAGAAATTAAAATATAAAAAAGGCTTCCGCAAGTTTTACACGTAGCTGTACTTTAAAAACATTTGTAGAAAATTAGAAAATGACATAAAACTTCATAAAAAATTATTTCACAATTTTATTTGTTGCACCAGGTGATGGTGCTAATGAATATTTAATAAAGTTACTCTAAAAATTAAAGCTGAATAAAAAAAAAACAAAAACACTTAATATTGAAAATTGTATCAAAAATTTGTAAAAGCAAGTTGTAAAGACAAAAAATTTAAAATGATTCGAAAAGCAGAACACAATAATCTAATAATGATTTTAAAAATTTTTAACACTATAGAACAAATTGATGAAATAAAAGAAATGACTATTAAAATATGTTTTTAAATAAAGATTTGTAAATGTAGAAATATTTACAAAACTTGACACACACAGTAGATATCTTATTATAAAGTTAATAATATTTAAAAAAATGTTGATCTTGTCTCTTAATTAAGTTATTTTAGAATAAAATGCTGTAATAATAACATATTTATTATAAGTGACCGTAAATTTTTCTTGGACTTTTTCCTAAACATTTTAATATTAGCAACATAACTTTTGTTTATGAAATGAATTGTGCATTCGGAAAATTTAATTTATAGGTTTTTAAAAAATTTAACTTAATACACAAATTTTTAAATTAAATTTTAATATAAGAAAAAATTACATAAGCTGAGATGGTTTTACTATTGTTTCATCTTGAATTTACAAAATGTCTTTTAACATAAAATTATTAAAATAGAACTAATTTCGTACTGCCTATGTTAATATTTATATATAGCATGTAATTTCTTAATCTAAACACATAACTTAATATTTACTTTTTATTAAGTAGTAAATGTTCTTATACAGTTATGTTGTATTTACATATTTCAGCTTCGTAATTTTATAGTTTTCCCAACATGGATATAATTATTAACATAAAAGCTTTGCTGAAGAATTTTACTAATATATTTATCTCCTACCAAAAATATAATTATTGCAATGTTCTACACATTTGTATAAGTTATTATTTTGTTCATATATGTTCAAAATAAGACTTAAAAACTTTAACTCCCTAGCAGTATTTACAGCTTTGGCTTCATAATTCATTATAATCTAATAATTTATGGTTAAATGTTTTTAAAAATTTATTTCGTGAATAGATTTTGAGAGCCTTAAAATATTCTATATTGTCTTTATTAACAATAAATAATGTATCTAGGATACGAGTTTTGCTCTCATTTATTTGGGAAACAACTGCTTCAATAAAAATCTTCAGCGTTGGAACGGATTTTATAAGAAATATTATTCATCAAATAAAGTATATTACGAATTAAAAGTTAATTGACATATTATTCATATTCATGAAGAATTTTATATTGACTTTCATGACATCAAAGATAAACAAAATACTAATCAATGTTACATTCTTGTTGTTAGCTTAGCTTTATTTTTTATGCAGTTCGTCCTTTTTTTGGGTCAATATTTCAAGTTAATAAATTAGGTGACTAAAATAAAAAAAAATTAAATTAAATTAATTTAACATAATCTTGCATTTTTACAAATTTTATATAATTTTTAAAATATAGTTTTGTTTTAGTTTACTGCGGACACAAGTCCTGGCGCGCACGGGATTTTTTTGTTAGCGAGAAAGGTTTTTCAGGGTCCTCCCTTGTCTTCACTGCGTCGCTGCTCCATTGCCTCTCTCCGTTCATCGCACCTCATGACAATTTCAGGCTGGCTAAGAACAAAAGGAATAGGCACTGGCGGCTCCACTTAGCACCAACAATAGCTCTTCAAGCAGAAAACTGCATTACAATTTTTTTTTATACGGTAAACATGACCAAATAATTAAACTGCAGTATTTTGCAATTGCCTACGCACGATGAATCCGCCCCTGATGACTACGCGTTGCCAGTCGGCTCTCGCAGGTCCTTGTGGGAACGGTTCCCCCGGCACCCACAGTGCGGGCGGAGTCATGACGAGCGGCGTGTGCTCCTTGACGCGGTACAAGTCCTGCAGGTAGAAACAGCCGCTCCCATTGGTCGCCAGAGCCACGTTGCTGTCCAGGGGCAGGTAAACGTTACCCAGCCACTCCACGTCGCTTCCGTTGGCGGAGAGAAGGAGCCAGTTGCGAAGTCCTCCCTGGAGTCCGAGGGTGGTTACCTGCGTTGCAAGTGAACCAGTCTCTTCAGGTGGAACTGTTGAGTTGTAATTCACAATCATTACTCATGAGTAAGGTGACTACCTTCGTCAACAGTTCTTCGGAACCTGGACACTGCAGGTCTAGCACGATTCCCAAAGTGTGCGAATACACGTGGAGTATCGAGGATAGATCCTTGGCGTCCTCTGGAGCGTATATCTGCGTTCTGACCCCAGCAGACGACATGGTCTTCATGAAAGGCAAGAAACCTGCCAGTAAACACACACACTACATAAAAGAAAACTTAGTTCACGAGTTTCCGTGCATTGGGGAGGGGAAGAGTTTAATTGTTATGTGTTCTTAAGCGTTGTAAATGAAGACTGAAATGGTAGCCATTATAAATGCTTGACTGCGCAGTAGCATATGTATTATAAGAACTCGGTATTAAAAATTTCCTACTTTGAATGTTGTTTTGAATTACGAGAAATGAAATCTTGAAAGACATTATTTATATTAGAACTACAGCCATAGTTCTCAAAACCATCGACATCATTTCACCTCAGTTCAAAAATCTCAAATAGTGTTTCTTGAAAAAAACTGATCTTACAACACTTTTGAACAGTGTAATCATTTTTTTTCAAAAATATATAACATTGAAACAAGGTATTATAGTTTTCTCTTAAATTAAGACCACGCCAGTAATAGATAAACCTACAACTAGTATAACCAGTTTACTATGCTATTTCATCAACATGTAGTCAAGTTCATTGTTTCAAGACATTGTGGAACTATAAGGTGGGTAACAGGAAGCATTATTAGGCTACACAGATAAAATTATACAACAATCTGACAGTTCTTTGAGTAATGCCGGTTGTTCCGCGATGAAACCGACAAACTTCGCCAGCGTGTTCTAGAGGTCGTTAGCAACAAAAAAAAAAAAATGCATGTACATTTGTAGGCTATGAAGCTCCGTTTCAGAGTAACAGTGAAGGAAATGCGATAAATACAACACGTGGAAGTGTGTTGTACCTTCCTCCCCAAGATCGTGCACCCCGTGTGCAATATTGTGAATGGCTGCAAGAACATCCTGTTCACCGATTAAGCAAAGTTCACTCGACAAGGCATTCACAACACACGAAATTCGCATGCGCGGGCACGTGAACGTCCACGCCCCGCGACCGAAACAAATCTCCAAGAACAGTTATCAGTGAATGTGCGGTGCGGATTACTCGGCAGTCGTCTCATCGGACCACATTTCGTGCAGGGCAATCGCAGATCTCATTACTTCATACAATTTCTGAAAACCGACTTGCCATTGCTATTGGAAGATGTGCCGTTAGCAGAACGATGTGGCGCGTGGTTTCAGCGGGGTAGAGCACCTCCACACTTCTACAGGGTTGTGACTGGATTCTTGAATGCAGAGAATCCGCGCAGATGGACAGGACGAGGTGGCCCAGTCAAGCTCCGTTGTGCGACGTGACGCAGTCTGCTTGCGGTCAGGTCGAGTCCATTTCGAACAGCTCGTATGAAACCTCCGACATGTAGTCAATGTCAATAAATATATTCAGTAATTATTGTGTTTATTGCATTTCCGTCCCTACCTGTGTATAATAAATAAAAAAAAGGCATTTGGACACATTCAACGAAGAAAGAAATATGCATTTATTGTACGTAAAATGTGTCCCCTGTAGGAAACTTTCCCCTTATTTTGATTACGGTTTTGTTCTCTTCAAGTACCCCATTTGTGGTTTCATTTCATCACACTTCTAGCTTTAAACAGAATTAAACCTATGCATGTTAGAGAAAAAGTTGGGTACAAAATAAGAATATGGGCAGCCCTTTTCTAACCTGTTGACGAATAAAATATGTAGTATTATGCTTACTAGAGCCGCTGAGGGCAGTCCGTGCAGTGTAATGAATCAGTACGCATCGCTTTAACGCATAAAAATGAATGAAAAAGAAAAGTAAATAAACTAAATTCGAAGAAAGAACAGTAAATATGAAATTGCGTATTCAAGGTAAGAGTTACTGATAAATTGGCAGCATTGTCGGGAAGACACCTTTTGCTATTGGGTACATAAAAAATATATTTGCAACATAACATTTACTCCGAAACCACGATCAGGCCGGCCAAGGAAGCTGTCTGCCCGCGATGAAAGCTACGTTCTTCGATCTGGGAAGAAAAAAAAAAAATAGCTATGGAGTTGGCTGCTTCGCTCGCTCAAGACTTAAGTTTAGATGTTACACCCAAAACAGTCAGAAATACAATCAAAAATTTGGATTCCGAGGGCATGTATCTAGAAGAAAGCAAAATATATCCTTAGCAAACAGGAATAAGTGGTTACTGTTTGCTAAGAATGTGCTAAAATGAACTCTTGCAACTTTGGAAAAAAGTTATTTTCTCAGATATAAACAAGAAAAACCTGTATGGAAGTCATTGGTATCAACATGTGCGGAGAAAGACGAATGAAGCTTTCAAAAACAGAACATTGCTCCAACTGTGAAACACGGGGGGAAACTCAGTTATGGTTTAGGGATTGTGTAAATGCTAACGGGGTGGGTCACATTAATGTTATCGTATTTAACAACACTAAAGACCAATCTAAAGGAAAGTGCACAGGAACTTGGCTTGGGTGACAGTTGGATGTTCCAAACAAAATCATATAGATTCCAAACACAGAGCATATAATGATCCTCTAACTCCTCACTACCTCAAAACTCCACCTCAATCTTTAGATTACATCCGATTGGGAACTGCGGTGTGATCTGAAAGAAAAGTATGGATACATCAACTCTCCAACGGGAGAGAATTGATTGCTTGTGTCCAAGAGGAGTGGGCACAAATGGACGTCAGCACTTGCCAGAAGTACAAAAATTCGATGCAAAAATGCTTTCAAGCCTTCATTGGAGCCAAGGGATATCAGACCAAGCATTGAAGTGGGCATTCGTGTCTTTTGTGGATGTTTATTTCTGCTTTACTTTATGCGTCTAAATACTTATTATGTTGGGAAGAGGTTGTTTGTTCAGTTTATTTTAATTTATTTTTGATATACTATAACATGTATGTTTGCAAATGAAAGACACTTTATGTACCTAATAATGCAGTTTATTTTGTAAATATAAGCGTTTTTATTTTTTAAAGGTGTTCTAATAAAGTTGTGTTTTTCACTGCATATTACAGTTTTTGTTGCTTATGACCTCTAGAACACGTAGGCGAAGTTTGTCGGTGCCTTCGCGGAACAACCTGTACATGCTAACACACGAAGGATACTTTGTACAGAAGAGCTGCAAAATATCCAGTTGTCAAAGATGACATTTTGAATAAACCATAAAAGTTTGCTTGGATAACGAACATACTCCTTAAATGAGTGGATAAGAGAATAATGGAACATTTTGTCATTGCAAGATGAACTATTAAACATAAAAGAAATTGGTCAGAACGCCCAAGACGAATGGACGATGTTACGAGTGCCTAAAATGTTTGAGTTTACGTGAAATCTGGACCACCCCGGAAATTATGACTGCTGGATTCGGAACTATTCAAAAGCCCTAAATTACGAAGGATAACACGGCTAATAAGACAATTACCTGGAANCTGGACCACCCCGGAAATTATGACTGCTGGATTCGGAACTATTCAAAAGCCCTAAATTACGAAGGATAATACGGCTAATAAGACAATTACCTGGCATCCCGTTAGAGTGATATCAATAAAATGTTTATGAAATTTGTTAATGTTTAAATACTCATAGCTCGCACGCAGAATGGCAGATGAGCTACACAACGCCGTTACTCAAACATTTTCTACAAGAATATTACGCCTTCGCCTGTTACTGCTGACATATTTCAGCAATTCCGTCACATTTCCACTGAAGATGCAGAGAAATGACAATAAGACAGTTAAGTAATCGGGTTTCTTAGGATGGCAGCAATCAAAATCCTTTACCAGCATCTGAATTTTCTGTTCGTTTTTTACAGTTCTCGTTGATCTAAGAACAATCCAGATGTTGCTGAAATCGTTGCGTTGAGTTGATAGATTTGGGCGGCTCTTAACAACGAGGTATTGAGAGCCGATGAGGGTGAAATGACGTGATAATGAAGCAGCGCCGGAATNTGATAGATTTGGGCGGCTCTTAACAACGAGGTATTGAGAGCCGATGAGGGTGAAATGACGTGATAATGAAGCAGCGCCGGAATGCAAGGACGGGGGGAACAGGAGAACCCCGAGAAAATCCGCCGACCAGCAGCTTCGTCCGGCACGACTCCCAATTGCGAAAGATCCGGGAGTGACCCGGCCGGGGATTGAACCAGGTTCGCCTTGGTGGGAGGTGAGCGGTCTAACCACTCAGCTACCGCGGCCTCCTGAAATTGTTCTATCGATGGAACTTCCGGGTTTGTTGAAGGTGAGCTGTAGGAAGTGCACGTATGGTAGCAGTTACAGTCACATGTATGACCACAAGAGACAGTCCCTTTGGTGTTCCTATCTACGTCAACAATTTTAGTTGGTGCCAACAACCTACTTGGTTGCTGTTTTTACATTGACATTCTAAATGGGTAATGGGTATAGACATTTTATACTAACAGTATTATATTTTTCAAATGCATGTCGTCATAATTGTAATTAACTTTGTATAGCTAACATAATTTGTAAATTAACAGTCAGTTTAGTGTAATTCCACGTAGGCCAAAGAAACAGCTTGTTAAATATAGCAATAAGAAGACAGCGTTAAAAAAAAAGTATAAAGAAATTGTTATAAAAAATAGAACGTGTGTGCTTCTTACGTCGCTTGCTACAATACCTGACGTGGAATGTCTAACCATCCGCAGTTCGGGCATACGAGAAGCAGAGAATACTCTGATTTCTCATGTGACATTCTATGCTAGCTGATCACAAGCAGGGAATCAACTACACAAGTCAATTCAACATTAAATCGTTAAAGGTGAGTGTGCATTCAGTGGGCTACGTAGTACCTCAACAATTCCCAATTATTTGAAAATAACAAATGATACTGCATGTATTATTAAGCAACCAGGTAGAAAATCAATAAGGCAATTTACAAATTAGATACCAAGATATCGAAAAGAAAAAAGAAATAAACAGCACAAACTGTTTAAATTTGGCAAATTATAGTCACGTTAGCCAACATATTATTCGTAAATGACTCGCACACGAAATTAATTTTGCTCCATAGAAAGCACTCTTCTAAAACTGGAATAGGAATGCTGCATTTATTTACGTACAGGAAAGTTACTGTGATTGCAGGTTGCCCTTAACAACAGCATATAATTTTTAATAGAAATGAGACAACATCCAAAACACACCTTTTTTATTTTATTTTGGTCCGGACACGACGCGAATAATTTTTCTACCCAGAATACTCGGCAATTTAACGTGAGTCAGCCATGCCAGGTTTCGTGCAAATTCCTCTACACGGGCTTACAATACCACAATAGATTTTAAGACATCAGGNGAGTCAGCCATGCCAGGTTTCGTGCAAATTCCTCTACACGGGCTTACAATACCACAATAGATTTTAAGACATCAGTTTAACAGATTTTTAAATTTTTTGTACTAAACTATACATGTGCTCATATCACACGGTTTTTACTTCTCGTGTGTTTTTCTCATAACTATTAATTATGGTGGTTCGAAATACTGTTTAAAAATCCAGCCTACAAAAAGNGAGTCAGCCATGCCAGGTTTCGTGCAAATTCCTCTACACGGGCTTACAATACCACAATAGATTTTAAGACATCAGGTTAACAGATTTTTAAATTTTTTGTACTAAACTATACATGTGCTCATATCACACGGTTTTCACTTCTCGTGTGTTTTTCTCATAACTATTAATTATGGTGGTTCGAAATACTGTTTAAAAATCCAGCCTACAAAAAGAATTACTTGTAAAAGCGAAAGTTAAATATATGCACTCTTACCTTATATAGAACTCTTACCTTTTCGTAAACACATGAAGGAAATCAGAGAAGATATCCCTTTCCTTTGCAGAAATGAGAATACAAAATCATCTATTATTTCACCTCCTATGGAAGGCAGCACTAACAAAGTAAAGAACCAAAAATAATGCAGCATTTTATAATCAAATATTTTGAACTCTAATAGCAAATCTGAAGGTCTTACTTCACGTGTCCGTCTACGACTAGTCTGTTTCGAACTCCTGATTCTTAGAGAGGCTGTTAAAAAGGAATTTGAGTATTTATAGTTTCCATCGACCAGTTTAATGTCGTGACAAGGCCCATTCTTAATACAACCTCTCGATGCAATGTAAGTTAGAACAGAGCTTAATTTTACATGNTTAATACAACCTCTCAATGCAATATAAGTTAGAACAGAGCTTAATTTTACATTATATACCGGCGATAATATCGATAAACTGCCATAACAAGCTGTCTATTGTGTCGCGAGAGTGCCGATAAAACATAAATAAGTAACTCAGCGTTACCGGAATATGCGGAATCGTCGTTTCCTTTTGAATCCATTAATTTTGGAGAAATTAAGTACGTTCTATTTATAAAACGTAGCAACTCTTCAGTTGGCTGCATGATTTCCATAAAACTGATATATATTGATTTCTTTTCAAATAATTATTTTATTTTTAATTGTGTTGTTTACGCGTGCGCAAATGCTAGTGCAAAAATACTTGTAACATTTTATGTCATGCAAAAGAGGTAAAGACAATTTCAATTTTTCTCTTTTCTCTTCCCACTTAGCATGTGAACACAAATTTAGCTCAACGCTGAATAATTAAAGCACAAGCCTTTAAATACGTATTACCTTACTTTTGACACACAAGTGAAAAATGCTATATGCGAGACAAAACACAAAAGTGAATATTTTTTTGTGAGGATTTACTGTTTATTATTGTTTTGTCCCAAAAAAAATTTTATTAGTCTGTGATACAACACACATTTTGACAATACGCTTTTTCGATTAATTTAGTGATTGCTCTGTGCTTCATGTGATGATGGCCAGAGGTTGAGGTTTTAAACACTGTTGTAGTCAGCTGTGTAATATTTTGCAGTAATTTGTATCATATAGAACTGTAATAATTGCTCATTTCGTTTTTTCACAGAGTAATAAGAAATAATGAAGCTTCGAATATTTTTATCCTCTTTTCTGCCATTAAGTGGAGTTGTAAAGGGCTTATTAACGTCCCCCGGTGTTATGCCTGAGGGCTTATCAGATGATGGCTTACAGACTAACTTATGACCAAGCTTAAACGAGCGCCTATGCCTTCACTGGGATTCGAGCCCAGGACCTGCCGCACCGCAGATTGGAGGCGCTCCAACTGACTGCGCTACGAAAGGGCTTCTGTCATTATTAACCTGTGCGCTATATATTCTTCAAGCTTGTGTTTCTGGATTTGCTAGCCAATTTTTATCGTCCTCATAGTTTCCTATGACTTTCTTTCCAAAATCTCTCTTTTTCGCATACTTTATATTTTTTCGTTCTTACTTTTTAATTTTATTAATTTAATTTTCTTATTTTGATGCATATTATCTAGAAGGGTGCAGATAAAACAAAATTGCCCATGGCTGGGTTTCCAAGAGAAGTTGTTTCTGTAGAAATGTCGCTTTAGTTCGTTATCAGTTGTATCAGTTCTTATCTTGTTTAGTTCCTTACCAGCATACTTTCCTCCAACTTTCTCCATTCCTATTTCTTCTCTGAATATTTAGGTTACGAACCGGTTAGTGAGAATTATGAATTAAGGAGGCGAGGGAAGCGTAAAATAAACGAAATACAATTACCTTTTTGAAGTACAAATGCACTGCGTGTCCTTATTCAAACTTGTTCTGCAGCTTAATACATTCATTCATTCCGCTAGAATCATATTATTTAACACGAATCAGTTTCTTTTGAAAAGAATCATTGAAGTAAGCGCTCTTTGTAATATCGCTCTGCGCCCGGCCATTCGCAATAAGACGTACAAAAATGTACCGGATATCTCATTATTGCTATTTAGTTGATAAGAAAGCCACTATCATTTCATATGTCAAGATACGCGAAACTCAAAGAACGCATTTTCCATTTCTGAATTCTTCAAACCAGAGAACAAGAGAGCACGTCCATCAATCGCTGTACAAACAGAAGGAAAAATAATACTACTGGAGTTTAACTATTAATGAATAATTTGGCTGTCATTACACTTAAAAGGCAGGGGTCTCTTCAGGTTGCATAAAGTCCCTTTGAAGTCGTGTATTACAGTGGAATATCTGTGACGTGCGCCGCGGAATATTGTGGGTAAACCCGCTGCTGTACTATCTCATTGTGTCCAAAAGGAAGATGTGATGTCCCACCTACTTCTGATTGGAACACGTCCATCACAGCAACGCCCGGCTCTTTTTCAAGTCTCTTCGAAAGATTTTTCACAATAAATTAAAAAAAATTGTAATTGTCAGTTAAAAAGTCTACGTTATTACTAATCACTAAAGACCCGTAGTTTACGCGAATTCGTTCGGTGGCGGGGTAGATTTAATTCACTTACTGTTTTGTTGCAAAGGCAGTTCGCGGTAAAGTGAGAACGTTTAAATCAACTTTGAAAAAATTGACTGTCCCTAACTACGCGTAATATACAGTATACGCTGGCATGCAACCTCCCAGTTAAGTCGGCAACACTTGACGTATTGTAATTTGAATGCTTAAATTTATAGTCACTGTAGTTAGTGTTCCTTGTTTTACAGACACTAGATAATGAATTTGTGTATTAGTCCCTTTGCGTTCATAACAATCCCACGGCTTCATTTCGATGACGCATAAATAAAGTGAGCAGGCAGTGTTAGTTTTACACACAGTGTAAGGATATGAAACGATAAAAGTAGATAGTAAAAAGGGCTTTCAAAAGTGATCACTTTACCGTGAACAGCCTATAGATTCGTGGTTGGAGCACAGTTCTATAGACACGTCTTGCGTGTAGGGGAGTTATTTGGGCGGCACTTAACATCGGGGTCTTGAGAGCCGCTGAGGGTGAAATGAGGTGAGTTTTGAGCGGCGCCGGAATGCAAGGGTGGGGGAAACGGGAGATCACAGTCTGGCACGATTCCCACGTGCAAAACTTCGGGGGCGACTCCGTCGGGAATCGAACCCGGTTCGCCTTGGTGGAAGGCGAGTAGTCTAACCACTACACCACCGCGGTCCTATCTCCATGTAATAAACAGGACCGAGTATTAGCTACTCGGTACACAGCGTTTTCACTGCGGAAGCAGCTAATGAAAAAAAAACTTGTAGTAACTATATTTACTAAACGACTGTAAAATATAGCCGGCTAACAAATTATTTTGCGAATGATACTGGTCTTTTACTAATTACTATGTTCCTGTCATGTGACAATCACGGCGAAAGGAAAATTATGTGAGCTACAAATTTCACATATCAAAAGATATTATTAGTAATAATTTTTCACCGTAATTTTAAATAATTCTTATTATTTTACCTTATTGTAATTATTTTTTGTTCTGTGCAGGGTGACAAAGTGCACACCCGACCTCTGATAGCAGATATTTGAACTCGCCCATCACCTGCCTTCTGTATCTTGAACTGTAATGCTTTGTCTCCTACAGACAGAAGTAATAAAAAAAATTACAATATGCCAGACATAATTGATTAGATCTTCTGTCTTCCAGGTAGTTTGGATACACAATATAAATGTACTGGGCGAGAGCAACGACTGTAACAAAAAAAGAAACGAATTTATAAGATGACGAAACTGACCACAACTTCAGAAATGAAAGTACTTATTTTATAAATATTTAACACACACAATATAAAACCGAAAAAAGAAGAAATAAATTAAATACTCAAACAAAATCAAAATCTAAACACTTTGGACTACGAAATAACATAATATATATAAGAAAATTAAAAGGAAACAGGTATTAGTAGTGTATATGCTGTATTGGGACACGGATGGACGGAGTACGAGGTAGGAGCCAGTTGATTACCTGACGAGGTGCGCTGGAGGGTAGGGTGGGGTAATGTTATATGTACCTCGATTTTTAGAATTTTTTTTCCCTTTTTTTTTTGCGATTTTTTTAAAGCATCCAGATCTTATATGGCGATCATGTGACGTCACACCATTGTGATCGGTCGGCTTCGGCTGTCGTGTCCTATGCCCTCTGTGCCCCACTTAAAATACATTGCCCTTGACTCATCTATATCATACTACTGTACTGTACGAAGATTTTTTTCACAAGCATGCAACACCTGTTGGCCACACACAAAATACACAGACCTCCATGTTAATTAATTAAAGGCTATAGCTTGACAAAAGGGATTTAAGTTAGAGCTACAGGGAAATATATAAAGATTAATATGTCCGATGCCATTCCCCGTCTGCCGCTCACCATAATTATTTTTTTCAGCTTGACTGGTTTCATTATTAAAGGATTTCGTTCAAGGAGCATAGTTATCCTGGAATTTGAAATCACCAACAGTGTTCAGAACAATACTTCAATAACGGAGCAAAGAAGTTAACAAATATATCCTCTAACTTTTGATTAAAATATAATCAAGTGGTTTAGTAAAATATAAACTGTTTTACAAAATTAAATATACACGAGTTGAATTAATATAAGTTGGCAGCTGAAGATTTTATTATAATTTATCGCATAAAGTATACAATGATCACTAAACTTATGTTTCAGTTTTCTGCAGTCCCAGTTATTCGGAAGTAATTCCAACAAGAAGTGCGTCATAAATCAGGAACTTACATGGATCATATGTACGGACTGGAGCTGGTGCGGCAAGGAGGGATCGCATTTCACATGGACACGAGCGCTTACAAAACTATCTGCGACACGTGGCAAGAGTTCGAGAAATGTAACCTGAAGGAGCTGCACTTGTATCGGAAGTTCTCTTTCATAATACCCATACAGAAAGATTCTCCTTACAGAGAGATTGTAACGCGAAAGTAAGTGAGATTTTCAACATTTTACTGGAGAAATTCCGATGCAATTAAATTATTCAATTAATCGTGTTGGTAAAATATGTCTCGATATGAACCAAGCAAGTCGAGCTGATTCTTTCTTGAAAGTTTAAACATCGGATGAATTTCATCTTCTTGGAAAATAACGTGTGGAAACACTACTGAAGACAAGCTTAACAAGGTGACTACGTGTTACAAGACCAAATGTTCTTCATGTACAAGAAAAGTTTTAGATTAAACAACACTTCTTCTAAAGTCGCCGCTTAAGACATGTTNAATGTTATATGTACCTCGATTTTTAGAATTTTTTTTCCCTTTTTTTTTTGCGATTTTTTTAAAGCATCCAGATCTTATATGGCGATCATGTGACGTCACACCATTGTGATCGGTCGGCTTCGGCTGTCGTGTCCTATGCCCTCTGTGCCTCACTTAAAATACATTGCCCTTGACTCATCTATATCATACTACTGTACTGTTCGAAGATTTTTTCACAAGCATGCAACACCTGTTGACCACACACAAAACACACAGACCTCCATTTTAATTAAATAAAGGCTATAGCTTGACAAAAGGGATTTAAGTTATAGCTACAGGGAAATATATAAAGATTAATATGTCCGATGCCACTCCCCGTCTGCCGCTCACCATAATTATTTTTTTCAGCTTGACTGGTTTCATTATTAAATGATTTCGTTCATGGAGCATAGTTATCCTGGCATTTTAAATCACCAACAGTGTTCAGAACAATACTTCAATAATGGAGCAAAGAAGTTAACAAATATATCCTTTAACTTTTGATTAAAAAATAATCAAGTGGTTTAGTAAAATATAAACGGTTTTACAGAATTAAATATACACGAGTCGAATTAATATAAGTTGGCAGCTGAAGATTTTATTGTAATTTATCACATAAAGTGTGTACAATAATCACTAAACTTATGTTTCAGTTATCTGCAGTCCCAGTTATTCGGAAGTAATTCCAAGAAGAAGTGCGTCATAAATCAGGAACTTACATGGATCATATGTACGGACTGGAGCTGGTGCGGCAAGGAGGGATCGCATTTCACATGGACACGAGCGCTTACAAAAGTATCTGCGACACGTGGCAAGAGTTCGAGAAGTGCAACCTGAAGGAGTTGCAATTGTATCGGAAGTTCTCTTTCATAATGCCGATACAGAAAGGTTCTCCTTACAAGGAGATTGTAACGCGAAAGTAAGTGAGATTTTCAACATTTTACTGGAGAAATACCGATGCAATTAAATTATTCAATTAATCATGTTGGTAAAATACTGATGTCTCGATCTGAACCAAGCAAGTCGAGCTGATTCTTTCTTGAAAGTTTAAACATTGGATGAATTTCATCTTCTTGGAAAATAACGCGTGGAAACACTAGTGAAAACAAGCTTAACAAGGTGACTATGTGTTACAACACCAAATGTTCTTCATGTACAAGAAAAGTTTTAGATTAAACAACACTTCTTCTAAAGTCGCCGCTTAAGACATGTTNACCAAATGTTCTTCATGTACAAGAAAAGTTTTAGATTAAACAACACTTCTTCTAAAGTCGCCGCTTAAGACATGTTGGGTTACATACATACATCCATTTATCTATAATCAGCGCTCTGATGCACAAACTGTTACACGTATGAAATCTGCGTTACTTCGCAGCACGAGTGCACTGGAAGTAAGCATTTAAAGTTTGTCTTTCTCCTTTATGTGTTTGCGCAAGTTTATAAGGATATTACTGTGAAAGGAGTTCCGTTTTCGGCTCTAGTGCTGGACAATAACATTCCATGTCTTTGTCCCGCTACTTAAGATGGTTTTAGCCGTCCGTATGCTTATTGCTACGTTTGTTTTTCTGACCTATCAGCAAATTGCTGAAGGAAGAGAGGAGACTTTGGATCTTTCTTTAATGTCCTGAATCCAGACCATGGTATGTTCATGCTAACGGCTGGAGGGCACCAGTTAATGTCTGGCTTGAACCCGTGGGAATCTGTGCCTGTTGTTGGGAGCAATAGTGACGTGGGCGATGACTACTTCTCGGAATTCAGTGCACGTGGACAAACGGAACTGTAGCTGTTGTTGGTGATTGCTAGGGGCAGTGCTGCTACAGACCATTCCACGTTTTGTAGGTAAGTGCCCCTCACGGAAAGTCATAAAAGTAACAGCTGCAAGAGGCGACAGGAGCTGTAGTCTCGCATCGCTTGTCTATGCTTTGTGGGTTGGCACCATTTTTCATCTTGTATCGTGTTATTAAAAACATGGTGGTGTATCGTAATGAAGAATGGTACGGTGTCTCGTGTTTGACAAATAAACGAGGAAAGTAAACTTTGGTGTTATAATTTATGTATAATGTGTGTGTGTATTTTTGCAATCATAAACTGGCTATAGGCTGTTCACAACTGTTGAAGGGTGCGTGGCGGAGGAGACAGGCAGCGAACACAACGATCAAGGTGGTCCCACAGATGTTCAATTGGATTGAGGTAAGGGCTGTTTGGGGGCCAGGGAAGAACCTCGAAGTCTTGATCGTGCTCTTCCAGCCACGTGCGGACACTTCTAGCCGCGTGGCAAGGCGCATTGTCGTGCTGGAAGATCCCATTCTCCTGAGGAAAGACAATCATCATATACGGGTGGACGTGATCGCCGAGGATGCATTCATAACCAAATCGATCAAGAGTGCCTTCCACACGGATGATGGGACCTAGAGGATACCACGAGAACATTCCCCAGACCATAATACTGCCCCCACCGCGTTTTGTTCGTCCAGCAATGGATGCAGGGTGTCGGTTCTCAGACGTTTCTCGCCGGAAACGTTGACGTCCATCCGTTATATGCAGCTGAAAACGTGACTCGTCGGAGAAGGCTAACCGTCGCCAATCAGTAGTGATCCAGTAGCCACGCTTTCGAGCAAACTCCAGTCTTTTTCGTCGATGCGCCTGTGTTAGCATGGGTGCAGTCACTCTCCGTCTACTACGGAGCCCCATTCGCAGAAGGGTTCGCTGAACTGTTGCGGTAGACACGTGTCTGGATGCCCCCTGCTGGTTCATTTGGACGGTGAGCTGTTCCACTGTAGCCCGTCGGTTGGGCTTCACGTACCGTCGTAGTCGACGTTCACCTCGGACATCAAAGGTGCGTGGAGCTCCGTGGTTTCCACGGCGGTTATTCCAATTGATGCTATTCGTCCAGTCAGGATACACATTTACCACAGAGACACGTGAAAGTTCACACACGTAGCTGTTTCCGAAATGTTGCCCCCATTGGCCCGAAAGCCGATGATCATCCCTTTTTGCAACTCTGTTAAATCGCTTCCTTTACCTACGACAGCAGGAAGCGCACTGTGCACAGTCGCTCATCATCACTGGAGCAATCTCCTCAGCGCGGGGGTAGTACGAGCCCCTGGGGGGGGGAGACTTTTGTCCATCCAGTTGCATTTAATATGATTGCGGTGGGTTAAGAGAAGCTAACCTCCTCCGCCCACCGCACCCATAAAATTGTTAGCATGAGCTAAGCTCTCACCTGTGTTTAAGACTTGCCAAGTCACCCCGGCAATCCCTGGTACCCATAACTCCCCCTTCCCCTTTCCCACCACCACTGTCTACACAGGGGGCGTGAGAGGAGGTAGCAGTGAGGCTTCTACCTAGTAATGTCCCTTTTATTAAGGAATTTTGAAAAAGGAGGTTAAGTTATGGACTGGACGAGAATTTATTAGATCCCTGGCCAGTCTTTTGTTGTAAACAAGTGGATTCGAAGTCTCAAATATGCCCGTGATTTTACTCGCGATAGGTCTGGGCAAGGCGTTGCTTGCAGTGAAATGAGATGGTGGTGATTTTGTGATCATGAGTTGTTGTCTATTATTTAATAATATGTTCTAGTTAATAATTGTTTGTCATTATCAACCAATTCACAATTTTCTGTGGCACTGTGCAGTACCCGAGTCCTGAGACAGCTGGAAACGTACGGCGGCAGCATAATAATTGACAGTGATTTGAAAATAACACTGAATTATCACTATTATTTCCATTTTTCGTTAATTTTAATTGATATGAAAGAAATAGGAGGTGGTATTTTATTAAAAACTTGAATTTTAAAACTTTTACTGGTGCATTACGTAAAAAAGGAGACGGTTCTGCCATCTCTGGGTGGAGAAATCATGACCCCGCCTTCGGTGGATAGGCCTGCCAATTAGAGCATACATACCCTGCTGGATTCGTTCGTTAAATGAATTTTCTGAGTATGAATTAGCTTGAGAAACTTTTATTTGACTTCAATATAAGGGGGAAAACTTGAAAATGAGTGAAAATTATTTTAAGGGGGTTATTAGCAGAAATGTGTACAGCCAGCCTGTCGGTCGCATTATACACCAGCTTCACCAGCCCACGTCACGGGTCATACGTCAAGTGCAGCTGGCACTTCTAGCAGGTGGTTGTAATAATGTGATTTGACTGTGTATATCTTAGGCAGGACTTTCAAGAATGCTCAGTTTACCGTGAACTGCTTATACCCCAATTTAACTTATGAAAAAGGGGTATTTTATGAACCAAATTTTCTCTTAGTCATACAATCATTTATCAGCTAAAAATTATGCACTGATTTGTCACTAAATATCGCGTAATTTCTGGTATATTTAAATACATTCATTACAAAACACCTTGCTTTAGGGGTGCATACCTCCCTCAGTATCACGTTAGGCTTCGAGTCATGTTATGTTTTCTGTCTCATTTTGAATCAGTGTTAGCCTCACGAAGTTTGTAACACATTCACAGACACGTTGTATTTGCCATAAAATATTATGTATCTTTTACACGTTACATTAACTATATTTGATCATTAGGTAGTCTTCTGTTTTTGGATACCAGCGACAATGATTTTGTATGAAGGATGTGCTAGAACTGGAGAAAAAATATTTTCCACAGATCGGTTTACCAGTGGCTTAACTTCTAAAGAAAAATGCAATCGTCTTAAAATGCAGCATGGGCAAATTATGTTAGTATATTTAAATTATTTTTCATAATTTTGCTCTTTCTCCACCCTTCCAAAATATTAATGAGACTCTTTTAACACTCATGCGTACTAACATGCACGTACTTACTTTCTCCTTCCCTTAACGCACATTGTGAATTCGTGTGTGAGACAAGATAGTTTCAATTCTTTTATCATAAGTACACTTTAAGAATTCTTTTCTTTGCGGGTGATAGAGTTTATTTTATTTTATTGATTTAGTTTAAGAGTACCACAGGAATAATCAAATGGCGGAAATTCGACTTGATGTTTGCAAACGATGGGTTGCCGTCGCGAGCGGCGATTGGTTTAAGAAGACCAGAAGGAAGGGAGGGGGGGGGACATAAACCCCGCCCTGCTTGTAGCCGGCGAGCGCGCCCTATATATAAGGCGTCCAGGCGCTCGAGGACGCTGTTTCTCCAGGACTGCATTTCACCAGCCACTTGGACGGTGATCTACGCTTCGTTCTCAACCTATGTAAGTACAATGTATTCACGGTAAAGTGAGCACTTTCGAAAGCCCCCTCATTTTGAATAATAATCAATAAATATATTTTATTTTTGCCTTAGACATTGACTCCCAAGTGCGGTGGAATATACACACTGTGTTTATTACTTAGATGGCAATATTTATTTTAAAAAAATTGGTAAATGTGTAAAAAAAATGGCTGAAAGGAAAATGTAACTAAGGGCCTCAAAAGTGCTCACTTTACCGTGAACATATTCTATGTAGTCTTCAATGTTGAGCAGTACTTTGAGCTTATTATAGAGTGTTTTATTCCCTACTTTGGTAGGAAATCAGGTATCTTTAAAGTACTTATTTAATATAGCATTGTGACTTTGTGATAAAAGTGTAGGCGGACAGCTGGTCGACTACGAATTACATTTTTAAGGCAGGTGGCATAGGTGTGCAACTGCACTTGCGGTCTAATGTTCACATTATTCAATTATGCTTTCACTGAAGAGCTAGGAGACTAACTGATATAACCTAAACTTACAGAATTAATATAATTTTTGAAAATTCCTTCTTAGTATCTAAAAGTAGAATACTTTAAAGACGGTTTTCATCGAGAATAATTGACGATGCAACTCCAGTTAACTTTGGTCAGTTACAGGCACAAAATGTCTGGCACAAGCCGTCGTAAACTACATAACAACAATGAGAAGGAAAAATTAATGATCTTAGATGTGCTTACTTCAGTAAAAATTATCCCATATGTTTCGTTGTGTGTAATACAGATATAATCTCAGTAAAAGTGCAGTTGATTAGATCCCGATATATTTGTTCGTTTTCCCACTATTTTCTAATTTACAGTCACACTGTGTGTGTGTGTGTGTGTGTGTGTGTGCGCACGTGTGTAGATAACTGACGTATCATTATGGATTTGCCAGACCAATAAAAATCTACGTCAGCAACAAAACTCATTTCGTGGTGAGGTTAACATTATTATGTTATCTTATAAATACACATCATTTTAATAAGAATTTGTTATGAATGAAGTTCATAAAAATCATTTTCGAAAATATGTCGAAACCATTTTAATTTTAAATTTAAATTTAACTTCCATATAAAACTTGGATAATGAATGAAATTTTTAATTTTTCCTCTAGTGTTCATTAAGGTAATACACGTGTAAATTATTCGTCAAAATTGTAGTCATTATTTAGAACTCATGCACGTGTCACATATTTTTAGCATATTATAATATATATTTTTTTATGATCTGTGCATATTGAATCAATATAAATAAATTCGCAATGCATTTAGGTAAAATCTACGATAAATTTACTACCGAAGTTTCGAAATATTTTAAATATGGACATGTTTGTTATTATAAAAACAATTCAGTTGCTAACGCAACGAAACAAGTTTCATGGTTGCAGGTGTACAAAAATTTGTAAATTTTAAACCTTCTTCATTTCTCGTTGAAAATGCTCCACGCCAAATTATTTGTGTCCATACACNCAAAAATTTGTAAATTTTAAAGCTTCTTCATTTCTCGTTGAAAATGCTCCACGCCAAATTATTTGTGTCCATACATGTGCGTGCGAGTATAAAATTTGCTCGGAGCTCCTCAAAAAATTTACAGAAATGCCGAAGTTAATAAATGATTGGTACAAGTTACCTACCTATGGGGAAACGAGACGCGTATTTTAACATTCAAAGCTGCCTTTTTAAATATACGTTAATATTAATAATAAAATAAGAATTACACATACAAACATTTTAGAATAAAAACACGCCTTCGCATTTTGTTGACGGCCTGTGGTGGCCGCTTGTTCAATGACTCAAGTCCACGTCCCCCTCAGAATGCAGATAAAATTTGAAGTTAAAATTTTTTGCATTATATGACATAGGAAAATCGAATCAGAAAAGTTTCGTTAGTGTCCAAAAATGCCACGTTCTTTCTGCTTCACGTCATGTAGACAAATAAAATAAAAATGAAAATAAAAAGAGAATATTTGTTTTAGTGGAGCTATAAATGACAGTCGGGGGAGATAGTGCCTTACATACTAAACTAACGTAAACTTGTCCGTGTTTTTGTATATAAAAAAAACTAAATATATCTACGACGTACGTGGTATTCTAAAGCGGAGCCTCGCATGTGTGTTTCTGCATCGTAGACGGAACACTGCATCTCTTAAGTTAACGCAGCATACTTAGCTGCTATTATTACGTCAACCTAGCGTGCGTGGTCAGTGATATTGCCCGACTCGCTTTTGCCAAGTCTTGTGTTCGATGTCAACGATCTGTCCTGGTGGTGGTTTTTATTACATGGTATTTCACCTTCTTCCGAGACAAACACATTTACTTCGCTTGTGTCTCTCTAAACCTTGCCTCTCACTATATTTAACTCGTGGCATTAAAGGGATAATTACTATTAGCTAATTCGTTAATTAAAATACTCTTTGCGGCTTGCATTCGGGCCATCATTCTCACTCCTACCTTTTCTTAACTTTTATAATTTATTTTTAATTTTTAATACCTGCTGGTTTTGATTCATCTATGTCCGCGCGGAAGTAATCAGGAATGGGTCGGAACCGCACTGTGAGATATTCCGTTTCTGCAGCTCCACTGCAGGTTTGACCCGGCGTGGCGTTGCAGGGACTCGAACCAGAAAGATAGTATATTAACAATTTTGTTAAAAAAAATATTTTTGGTGACCTTACGCTGTTATCCAAAAACGTAGTATTTTAAGTGCGATGTCATGCTCCGACAAAAAAAATTTCAACTATGCACATGACCTTGTCTTTCGGATTAAGGGTCATGTGAACATGAAACTGTTTTGCGCGTTCAAGGCCCAGAAGCGAGGGAGCGATACGGGCGACACTAACATGCGCGCCTAGTGCCCCATCGCCCCTACGTGGAAGACGCTGAACTGGCTTGCAGCGTTTCCGTTGTTGCGTTGTACTGTGCAAATTATAGCTGTAACAGTGGGACTTTATTACATGCTATGAAATCCCAAAGATTTAACTACACATGAAATAATGTACTTTTTCTCTGTCCCTGAAGTAAANCAAAAATTTGTAAATTTTAAACCTTCTTCATTTCTCGTTGAAAATGCTCCACGCCAAATTATTTGTGTCCATACACGTGCGTGCGAGTATAAAATTTGCTCGGAGCTCCTCAAAAAATTAACAGAAATGCCGAAGTTAATAAATGATTGGTACAAGTTACCTACCTATGGGGAAACGAGACGCGTATTTTAACATTCAAAGCTGCCTTTTTAAATATACGTTAATATTAATAATAAAATAAGAATTACACATACAAACATTTTAGAATAAAAACACGCCTTCGCATTTTGTTGACGGCCTGTGGTGGCCGCTTGTTCAATGACTCAAGTCCACGTCCCCCTCAGAATGCAGATAAAATTTGAAGTTAAAATTTTTTGCATTATATGACATAGGAAAATCGAATCAGAAAAGTTTCGTTAGTGTCCAAAAATGTCACGTTCTTTCTGCTTCACGTCATGTAGACAAATAAAATAAAAATGAAAATAAAAAGAGAATATTTGTTTTAGTGGAGCTATAAATGACAGTCGGGGGAGATAGTGCCTTACATACTAAACTAACGTAAACTTGTCCGTGTTTTTGTATATAAAAAAAACTAAATATATCTACGACGTACGTGGTATTCTAAAGCGGAGCCTCGCATGTGTGTTTCTGCATCGTAGACGGAACACTGCATCTCTTAAGTTAACGCAGCATACTTAGCTGCTATTATTACGTCAACCTAGCGTGCGTGGTCAGTGATATTGCCCGACTCGCTTTTGCCAAGTCTTGTGTTCGATGTCAACGATCTGTCCTGGTGGTGGTTTTTATTACATGGTATTTCACCTTCTTCCGAGACAAACACATTTACTTCGCTTGTGTCTCTCTAAACCTTGCCTCTCACTATATTTAACTCGTGGCATTAAAGGGATAATTACTATTAGCTAATTCGTTAATTAAAATACTCTTTGCGGCTTGCATTCGGGCCATCATTCTCACTCCTACCTTTTCTTAACTTTTATAATTTATTTTTAATTTTTAATACCTGCTGGTTTTGATTAATATATGTCCGCGCGGAAGTAATCAGGAATGGGTCGGAACCGCATTGAGAGATATTCCGTTTCTGCAGCTCCACTGCAGGTTTGACCCGGCGTGGCGTTGCCGGGACTAGAACCAGAAAGGTAGTATATTAACAATTTTGTTAAAAAAAATATTTTTGGTGACCTTACGCTGTTATCCAAAAACGTAGTATTTTAAGTGCGATGCCATGCTCCGACAAAAAAAATTTCAACTATGCACATGGCCTGGTCTTTCAAATTAAGGGTAATGTGAACATGAAACTGTTTTGCGCGTTCAAGGCCCAGAAGCGAGGGAGCGATACGGGCGACACTAACATGCGCGCCTAGTGCCCCATCGCCCCTACGTGGAAGACGCTGAACTGGCTTGCAGCGTTTCCGTTGTTGCACTGTACCGTGCAAATTATAGCTGTAACAGTGGGATTTTATTACATGCTATGAAATCCCAAAGATTTAACTACACATGAAATAATGTACTTTTTCTCTGTCCCTGAAGTAAANTTTATTACATGCTATGAAATCCCAAAGATTTAACTACACATGAAATAATGTACTTTTTCTCTGTCCCTGAAGTAAACTGTTCAGATAAGCTGTTTAAATGCATTTTTTTTTCGATTTGGAGAATTTTTTTTATGTTACACTTAATATAGAAGAAGTAACACTATATTGCTTTATATAATTAATTCTTACCTTTTCTGGCAGAAAGTCGTATTCCCAGAACATTTACTTACTGAGATAACGAGTTCACAGACAATATTTTCGTTACTTTTCCTCTTAGGTCGGGGCCGCGGTGGTGTAGTGGTCAGACTGCTCGCTAGCGAGGCGAACCGGGTTCGATTCCCGGCGGGGCCGCTCCCGGATTTTTGCATGTGGGAATCGTGCAGGACGATATAGCTGGTCATCATGTTTTCTCGAAGGTCTCCCGTTTCCCCTTGCCCTTGAATTCCGGCGCTGCTCCATACTCACCTCACTTCACTCTCATCGGCTCTCAAGACCTCGATGTTAAGAACCGCCCCAAAAAATCTATCCCCTCCACTTCTCTTAAGTCAGGGTTTTCGCTTCTATAGCGCCATACTACGGCAGGCCGTAGTAGCATTCATTCAAGTTTAATTACAAAGTTAACTAAAGAACCATTCATGAAGTGCAGGGAGCTCGAAGGAGTGAGTGAAGTGAAGAGATTTGGGGGGCTCTTAACATCGAGGTCTCGAGAGCCGACGAGGGTGAAACGAGGTGAGTATGTAGCAGCGCCGGAATGCAAGAGGATGGGGAAACAGGAGATCCCTGAGAAAACCCGCCGACCAGCATCATCGTCCGGCACTAGTCCCGCGTGCGAAAATTCGGGGGCGACCTCGCCGGGAATCTAACCAGGTTCGACTTGTTGGGAGGCGGGTAGTCTGACCACTACAGCACCGCGGCCCCATGGGGCTCGAAGAAACACCTCTGTGCTACCCTGTGATGGCGGACGCGTCTCCTGTTCGACACAGCCGCAGTTGGTAACGGCGAGCAGCATGTGTAGCGACGGCTCTGAAAGCCGGGCGGTGTCCTGCATAATGTTGTTTGTAGCGACAACTCCAGATAAACGTATTGGCACGACCCCTGCCTGTCTGTTTCCCCGCAGCGAGCCAACTACCACGCCTTAAGGGGGAACGTCGCCTGACGTCTTGAATATACGTATACCGCCTGTTTTTAAAACATGGCGACAAACTTCGCCAGGCAGTTTCTTACGGAAATATAAGACGAAAATGTATTTACAACTTATCCCCTAAAGTAGTTATTATTGGAGCTATGCGCCCCTTAAATTTGAGTTTTAAAATGCTTTTAGTTGAAAATATCATAAACCACTTGTGATCAAGTAACAAATCGGTGTATGGTGTTCTGTATAAAGGAGACATTACACCTCTAAAAGCAAAAACGCGGTCGGTAATATCATCCCTCTTCTTTTTGGAAATAGCTGGTAGCAATTTAAAAAAAAGTAATAAAAAAAACATGTGAAGTATTACGTATAAATTAACAAAAAGGTGGTCTTGTCGGAACACTCTCAGGTGAACTGTTTGTGAGATAATTCATGTTGAACATTCAAAACAGAACGTGTGTTGCAAACCAGGTAGGCAAACCACACTACAGAGTAAGGCAATTTAAATGAGGATTTTTCAGGGGCGCACAGCTACCTTAATAATCACTTGACGAGAAAAGGGGTACCTACATTTTTGTCTTATATTTTCGTCAGGAATACACTGCCGAAGTTTGTCCCCATGTTTTAATAACATGCGTATGTTTATTTTATACAAGTTATATTTCAAAAGGTCAATTGCAATTTTTTGACCCGACAAAACGTTAATAATGGCTACCTGAGATTTATTCTTGCAGGTACAATATTTTTATTATTTTCTTACTAGCTACTTTTAAGAGGTTATTATTACTTTTTGCAGACTACTACAAACGTGATAACATAAACAGCAGATACGAAAAGCATAAAACAAAAGTCTGCCTCTTAATTTGATACGATGGGTATCAATGTCCCTGAAAAGGACTTAATATTAAATTTTCTTGTAAAATTAGTAGTTGCTCATGCACGCTTGTATTTCTAGGAAGGTGTTTTTTTCTCATGAAGAATAAAGTAATTTACCAAGGTTGCAACCTTTTTTTATTTGTGAAAATTGCTGGAAGCCTTGGGTATAGATCTTGTCGGCGCTATTTCCTTTAACAAAAGGGGAAAATACGAATTGGTACCCGTAGTTCGGTCCGTTGACTTTCATCACGTGTAATGATATTCGACAGTTTCAGAACTGGTTTGCGAGGAATCCAGCTGTCACGAATGCATTTCGAAGTGGGCAAAGGCCGTCGTTTGCTTTGTCCCAACAGCTTGGCGCAACAGTATGGGGTTTCAAATTTTTACTAGGAAGACACCTGGTAACTTGAACTTGGCCGTAGTGTGTTCGAAATAATGTTTTAAAAAATTAAGTACTGTACTGCTCAAATTCGCATTAGCTGTCATTTTATAGGAGAAGAAATCACACTTTAAGCTAGACTGGAATATAACTTTTAGCACATACTGCACATTGCAAACATCGTTTTGAAGCCGTTCAGCAGGATGAGCTATTTATCTTATCTAAACTACTGACATATAATTCCGTTGCTACATACGTAATGTACATTTTAGATATTAATATGTTTTAATTTTTTTTTCAAAACTGTTGAACAACAAACAGTAAACATTATTTGAATAATATGCAACAAAATTAATTAACTCAAAACTAATTTTTTTGGCGATAAAATAAAAATGTTTTGCTTAAGACATGCAAACTGTCCTTATGTGCATTCGGCTACCTTTTAAGTTTACAGCCCCAAGTCATCGAAACTGCATCCCACCCAATACAGTATTTCCTAAAGTTACCCCGAATATGACCAATTTACGTCGCGATACTGTGATATCCATGATATAGAACAATATTCTTAGGACAACCCTTTGATACGAGAGGATATCCTCATGTGCAGAATAACATTATCCATGGATATTCCAGATATGTCTCCGATATTCTGATGGTTATAGAATATGCTGTCGTTATATCAGCTGTGTCACGAGTGTGTCCCTTGGACATTCCAGAAGCAGAGGTCTTAACCACCAGAGGATGCCCTTGGGGGTACTAAACGAACTTCTCAGGATGTCTGAGGGATGTCTCTAAATTCCTATCATGCATCTTAATGAATGCCACTGGTATTCATGTGCTGCGTGGTATTTGTGTGTTCTGAGACTACAGGTAAAACATCATCCCAGAATATAAAATGTACTTTATTATTGTGATTTATAATGACCGGTTGGATCAGGTGCTAGTCGCTAACCTCCCACTTCTGATGTCCTGGCTCTATCTTCGACGGGGTTTCGCATGTGGGTATAGTCAGTTCACGATTAGGTGACCATATTTTTAAATCTCCACTTAGTTATTTTTTTTTAGGCTCTTGAGTGTCCTTGCATAAAATGTAGGCCTAATCATTAGTACTGTCGTGGACTTAAGCATCTGTATCCTAGTGTTGACTAAGAGATAATTGTTAAAAACTCAAATATCTCGTTGTTGTGCCAATTTGTAGCCCAATAAAATATCCGTTGCCGCCAGCTTGAACGTACATATTTAATACGACTTTTTAATTTATAACTTAATTTGTTGCCGACGTTAATCCAAGTACTACCAAGTTGTGTTTATGTTAACGTATATACATATATATTGACTTCTGCACGACGTAAACAATGTTTCTGTTAATAAGTTGTATTTTTTATCAATTTTATAATTTGATAAGTGCTGTCAACGAAACTTTCCACTGGACCTTTCAGTCCACGAACTTAAATAAAAAGCTTTGTTTTTTATATTAAGATCCCAAATAGTCTGTGCATGAGCAATACGGCATTTCATAATAATAAATAACTCTGGAATTATAAGAGATGCCTATTCAAAATAAATTATCCATGCAGCAAATACTTGGTGGACAGTTCTAGAGTTTCAGCAGTGCTAGTGTCATTTAAGTTTCGAACTGTTTGGCTTTGGAGTTTCAATTTATGAATACTTGATGATGTGTTTGTACTGCCGCAGTATTGAAATCCTTTACAACAATGGTGTCATAATATCATAATCCAGATAGGAAAAAATCCTTGTTTAAAAAATTGAAAAATCAGCCACTTGATCGCTTATTTTTTATGAACACCTTCAACTTGGCTACCTTTTTTTTTTTTGTGGGACATAGGATCACCGCAAGAAATGACAAAATATAGTGTATAATCCATTCACGGTTACTTAAAACTTTTCTGAAGCCCTGCTAAAGTTCTACTACCAGGATATTCCTCCTCCTCATTCAAACAAAGCTTATCCGTGTCTAGAATATTACACTAAATGGTTAGCGTACCGCATTCGTCCGCACTCACTTTAATAACGTATTTCATAAGAACTATTTCTTACTAAGTATTACCAACACACCTATTTTCCCCCTGTTTTTATTAATGAAAATTATTAATGAAATATTATAATTTGAAGATAAAATATAAGTAAAAGTTCAATTTATCCAAAAATAAGGTACCTTTATATTGACAAAAGTATAAAACGCTTATGATATGACATTTGGGAAAAAACCAAGCACATCATACATGGGGTGATTTTTCAAAGGTTTGATTTAAAAAGTGTGAGGAAACCGCGAATAGACAATATATGTTATTAAAGAAAATAAATATACACTAAGGGAATTGATAACAGTCAATTATATCTTTATTAAAAATAATTTTATGTTTGTGCGCCGTCTCTGCCCTTGTTAATCATTATAAATTTTTTTTCTCGTCAAATGTTATTTAAATTGGTAGATTCAACTTATGAACTTGGGTAATTTGTAGCCTGGTAACTGGCGCGCCTTTGTAGGTGGAATAAGTATTTGTATTTACATTATTCACCTACACATATTCAACTTTTATTTGGATGGTTATAAAACGATGTATTATACCGAACGTCATATAATAATTCCTTTGTTTTGTCATATACCGTTATAACATGGCGTTCATAATACGCAAATAACCAGTTAATATATATTAAAAACGCAAAAACACTAAGTACTGTAAGCATTATTGTATACTGCAGCCACTCTGACGCAAAAAAAAAAGTGCGTCCGTGCAAATTGGGTTTATATAGAATGTTTTTATAACATTTGGCTAAACCCATAGGGGTGGAAGAGCGAAGCGAAGGAATATATCATTTATGTTACGAATGTTACTAATGTTACGAAATTCCATGTTGAGGGGCTGGGGAAGGGGAAAGGGGAAGGGGGATAATTTCTCACCAAGGGCAAAAAATCAATTACCAAGGTTTCAAATTTTTGAACGCCTGCATTATCGGACATGAATTTGTGTATGAAATATTATCATGCAAAATATTATAAAACTAAGTGCGCACAAATACGATGCGTTGTTCCTTTGGTGTAATTTTCTAGACTTAGCCAAGATTTGTTTTTATGTATGAAGTGGAGGAATAGGGCTTCAGACAAGTTGGAAGTAACCATGAATGGACAATACACAATTTTCACCATTCACACATTCCGTCGCATCGACGGAAAATTTGTCGACGAGAACGGGGAACCGAGACGGGAGAAACATATGATATGGAAGTGGGTCGTGGGGGGCCAAGTGTGCAAGGCTTGGGCTATCAAGCGGCAAGGTTAAGGGGATAATGCAGGGAAGCCCGGAAAGTGTCGCATTCAGCTGTTCGTCCCGGGCGTCGGCGACAGACAAGTCCCACTAGTGCGGGCGGCCGACCTGCCGTGTGTTCCGTACTGCATACGCGGCGGTGGATGGACTGCTGCTGTGTTTAGAAGGCTGTGGCTCTGCTCCGTGCTGTGATCTGCTCTGTCTACACGCAGCTTGTTTCTTTTCAGATCCTGAGACTGAATCTTCGGTGCTGGCCGTGAGCATGGATTTCGATGAGTACAGAAGAAGAGGTAAGCACACACTGACAAAATGTAATTATAAATTTTAATGTTTATATGTATACGTATATGTCTGTATTGAGGATGTATTTAAACGCGTTTGAGGCCGAGTGGTGCAGGAGCGATAAGGGCGACACTGCCTCGCGCATCAAGTACGCCATCGCCTCTAAGCGCATGGCTCTGAACTGACGTGCAGTGTTCTCGTCGCTCCGCGTGTGTACCCATGGGACTTCAGCGATGACCCTATTATTTTATTGGTGGAAAGTCTGTAGGAAGGTTCAATTCAGGGCCCGTGAGTAGTTTTGTATGTATCTGACGCGTATATTTTGAGATACGACGCTTTGAAAAAGCCGTTTTTGAATACTGAAAAATGGTGTTTCTAATGTGCGTGACGTCTTGAAAGCACCGAACAGCCCTCGTCTGAAGTGTGTGATCTTTTCGTAGATCAGCACATTGGACGCACGTTTAATAGTTTCGCAGATAAAATGTGAATTAATAACACACTGTGGTAGACGGGAGCCTTAAAATGCCTTCACGTGTGTGTGTGTTGCCTACCAGTCGGCAACAGACATCCTGTTTTGAGATTAACGCAGGGATTTATCGAGAACTGTTCCCCCGAGAGTGTCCCAACAAGAGGACTTTTTTTTTTTGTAAATTTAGACTTGCTGTTTTATAATACGTTTTTAAAAAATGGCTTACATCTTAGTGTTACAAGGTTCCGTTCATAAACATGACGCCAACTCCCATTTTCACCACGAAAGAGGATGATATGGCCAACCGCGTTTTTAGTGGTGTAAGCTCTCCGTTATACGAAACAACATTTGCTGATTTGTTGCATAATCGCAAGTAGTTTATGATATCTTGAACGAAAAGCATTTTAGAATTCGATTTTTGGGGAACGTATCTCCAATAATCACTTTAGAGGAAAAGTGTTCATACATTTTCGTATTATTTTTTCATGAGGAACGAACGACCTGTTAAAGTTTGTCGGTGTCCAAAAACAGCCGGAATACATACACAGTTCGCATAGCAGCATTTAATCAGCGTGAGTAATTATTTTGCGGGTATTACTCATTGTGGGATATCTGCGTGTTTTGATCATTCATGTGTACTTAAACATAACATGGTTCGTGTGTGTATTATAGGTATAGTCCATTCACGGTTAATTCACACTTTTCTGAAGCCCTGATAAATATCTACTTTTTGGTTACCAATTACGTATCCTTCCGCTACACGTAAACATAAACACTGGCATGTGACTTCTACGTTTAAAATGTCAAATGCACTGTTTACTGTTTACAGCTGTTCAAAAAATTCTGTCATATTTCAAAAACCATTACGTACGAATATTCACAATTTAGACCTAGAACCATATTTAGGTCAGCTTTATGACTTTTTAACAATGCCTGTATTGACGATAGTTCTTACGGTTATTATTTTACACTGTTAATAAATTTGTTATACACGATATAGCACATATATGTAATACACGTTAATATTTTGCAGCGACTGTGTTTAACCCTGTTACAACTGCGGGGGAAAGAACTGTGGTATTTAACCTCTTGTTATTGATGTATTTTGAGTTATTTCGTTAAAAGAACTGCCCGAGTTGGAAAAAAATGTAAAAATGAAGGAGCAATCAATCCAACGAAAAGACAGTATATTCAAACACGCTACCCGTGTCGCTTATTTTTTGTACGTAGCAGCGACAAACTTAAAAGATAGTGGTGAACATGCACACAAACAGGCCTACCGTAACTACTACTCCTTTCATATTTCTCTGCATAGGTACTTAGTTTTTACTAGTTTTATTGAATTATTTATTAAAAATTTTCTGGCTGGGCTTAGTAATTTGTTGGGATTGTGGCAAACATTCAGATCACAAAAACGTAAGCACGTTACACAATTGTGTTTCAAACACTTATGACGAAGTTACGTTGTGATAAACAGACGTGACTTTAAAATAAGCAACTATGTCATAAAAACAGTTCGCCGTTAGAACGTATAAATTTCGCACATACAATATTTGCAATCACACACACACACACACACAGGGCCAGCCTAACTACCACGAAGCAGCCACACCCTTCCACACACAGCAGTTAACGACTCACATTGCNCATAAAAACAGTTCGCCGTTAGAACGTATAAATTTCGCACATACAATATTTGCAATCACACACACACACACACACACACAGGGCCAGCCTAACTACCACGAAGCAGCCACTCCCTTCCACACGCAGCAGTTAACGACTCACGTTACAGTATATGTATTACTACCACGAAAACACAGATTCATCACAATATCGTAACTTGCCTAGGTATGTTTAAAAAACACAACGCCTACAAACTTGATGCGGTAATTTGAAGTATTTTTCGGAGCAAGAAAAATAAACGTTTCGTTTAGCAAACAGCAATACGCCATGTCATCATGTCATTTCGCCACTCGCCACTTCTGCCAACTTTGGATTTGTAACCCTCCCACCATCACGTCTAAATAAATATTATAATAAGTATTCATACATTAAAATCTCTTTCCAGTTGTAAATTACGAATTCAAGAATAATATTTTTTGCTGTAAGTATGAAATATACTAAAATTGAAAACATGTATAATTTTCCTCCTACTAGCGGTGCGAAACTTCCTGAGAGAGAGAGTGAAAGAGAGAGAAAGAGGGAGAGAGAAAGAGGGAGAGAGAAAAAGAGAGAGAGAAAAAGAGAGAGAGTATAAGAGAGAGAATAAGAGAGAGAGAATAAGAGAGAAAGAGAAAGAGAGAAAGAGAAAGAGAGAAAGAGAGAAAGAGAAAGAGAGAAAGAGAGGAAGAGAGGAAGAGAGGAAGAGAGAAAGAGAGGAAGAGAGGCTCCACTTCGCCTACAGTTTCTTCCTCGGCCGAAAAAAAAGACACCATGTCACTAGGGCCTATGCACCGTATTTTGCGCTGATGTTTTTAACTGTAACAATAAAATATATTTCCACCAGGGCTACCTAAAAATTTAAATATTTCAATAAGCAACGTTTAATTTACAAATAGCATACCAAAAAAAATTGTTAAAACAATATTTTTACTGTGAACTGTCTTACTAGCCGTTGCCAAAACATCGCTGGTCTCACTGTTTTTAATTCGTGTTGGATACGAAATAAATACTACAAGTTATAGAAGATACTAAGTTAAAGTTTTATTTGTTAAAAAATATAATACTTCTAAAGCCAATCAGTGTTATATACTTGTGGTAAACAAGTTATTTAGCAAAACCGGTTAACATGTTACTACTAGGGTTATTTTTCAAAGGTTTGTTTCAAAACATCCGAAGAAACTGTGAATTGACTATAAACCGTTTTTGGCTAACTACCCAAACACTACCAGGTAATTCGTGCACGGCATCCTGATGTTTTTATTTCTTAACACTTTCTTTCCCAATGTAGACAATTGGCTACACGTTGCACGGGAAGGCTGTATTTTATCAGTACTAAACATTNGATGTTTTTATTTCTTAACACTTTCTTTCCCAATGTAGACAATTGGCTACACGTTGCACGGGAAGGCTGTATTTTATCGGTACTGTACACTGCTAGGTTCAGTGACCAATGGTCTTCCCTGGAGGTAACCGTACTACTGCTCTACGTCATGTCTGGTTCATATCTCTCACTACGAAACACGACGTCTGCAGATCATTGGTTGTATTAACGAAACACGTTCTTTGGCAGCTTAAGCACAGCACGCATCAAATAATTTCTTATCTGCAACACCAGAAATCTTAATTTAATGTGGAAATGAAAGTGTTAAAGGTGCTTGGGACATAAATTAAAAATATAGAATTTAATCGTATTTCACACATTTATGGAAGCCAGCAGAGAAAAGTAAATAAACTATAATCGTACAGATTTGTCTTCACTAACTGTGAGAACAAATAATTTACCAGAGTGATGTATTATGCCGATCTATTTCTGGCGATCATACATTTTAATTTGTTTTCGCTGTACAAGATATTATGTGAACTAAATACACCAATATTAGAAAACAGTTTCTCACAAAGTTGGAAAAAACTCTTACCTTGTNCAAGATATTATGTGAACTAAATACACCAATATTAGAAAACAGTTTCTCACAAAGTTGGAAAAAACTCTTACCTTGTATTGTCCTTTTTGTTTTCTTTTCCATGTTCGTTTTCAAAAATTTGTAGAATATTTGTAAACTTATTTGGAATTGATTTGCGCCCCATGCTCTTTACAGTTCCAAATGACGTTTGAGCCTTCGTGAAAATAAATTATATTAAGGCATTTACTTTGTCAGTAGTTTAGTGCTTAGTTAATACAGTAAGAATGCTTTTTAAAAGTTAAAATTATCCGCAGCTTGACACGTGTTGTAAGGTGTTGGGGCGACGTCTGCTCAACGAAACTTAACATTTAAAAGAGTGTTGTTGCGTACGGCTGTAGCCTATTCGCTATTTCTTCACATTTCTGAATCAACCCTTTGAAAAATACCCCAGTGTATAAAGTGTTTGATTGTTTCCTAAATATGTCATGTTTCGCTAGCGTTTTATACACTGAAGAGCCAAAAAAAATGGTACACCTGCCTAATATCATGTAGGACCCCCGCGAGTATGCAGAAGTGCCGGAAGCAAGACGACGTGGCATGGACTCGACTAATGTCTGAAGGTATGCAGGAGTCATTGAAATCTGCGCCAATTTGAGAAAGGGTTGCACGTCTGTCACGTTTAATGATTCCCGTCAGTCGTCGTTTGTCCCGTTCTTTCACGATCTTTTTCCGGCCGCAGCGATGTCGAAGATTTGATGTTTTACCGGGTTCCCGATATTCACGGTACACTCGTGAAATGGTCGTACGCGAAAATCCAAATTTTATCTCGACCTCGGAGTTGCTATGTCCCATCTCTCGTGCGCCGACTATAACGCCACGTTCAAACTCACTTAAATCTTGATAACNACCTCGGAGTTGCTATGTCCCATCTCTCGTGCGCCGACTATAACGCCACGTTCAAACTCACTTAAATCTTGATAACCTGCCATCGTAGCAGCAGTAACTGATCTAGCAACTTTGCCAGACTATTTTTGTATTACATGGACGCTGCCGACCGCATTGCGTTACTCTGATTGGTTCCATACCTGTGTTATTTGCATACGCACGCCTATACCAGTTTTTTTTTTTGGCTCTTCAATGTACGTCTGTTAACATAAAATTACCTTATTTTTTATTAAACCTATTAAACTAAATTAGATGAAATTTTATTTAGAAATTACAATACATCATTTGTAATTAATATGAATATAAACCGATGTGAAAATAGATGTGTTGGTAGTGCCTAGTAAGAGAGAGTTCTTAATGCAAAATATCATTACACTGATTGCCCACGAATGAGGTATGTTGTCTTTCTGATGTAATTTTCTAGACGTAGTTGGATTTATTTACATGAGGCGGAGGAATAATCCGATAGTAGAACGTCAGCAGGGCTTCAGAAAAGTCGGAAGTAACCATGAACGGACGATGTACGCTAGCGATCACTTAAGCCAGCGACGTTCAGTAATCTGATAGCGCGTATTTCTTTACGTGGTTGAATACTTCGATCTTTATTGAAGCGGGGTCCTGCCTTGCACTGCGTTGTTGGTAAACGGGAGATACGGCAGTGAGCAAGACACGTTCTACAGTTTCAATAGCTGGCCTCCAATCGCCCGTGCGTCGAGGAAGCGAGGCAATAACTACACGCCTGTCCAGTCAGTCGATAAACAACACTTCTGCAGGGCGTCGTCACGCCGTAAACCGACAGCTGGGTTCCAGATCGCGCCAGCTCGGGATTGAATCCGGCCTCTCCCCCTTTCCACGAGATTCGCCGCTTTTACGTACGTCACGATCTCAGTTAGTAGGTTATTTTTAAGGCTGTTTTACTCGTGACAGATGGCGGCACTGCTATCCGACGACGTTATTTTGCGTTGCGAAGTATGTCCCCCTTTCTTGACTCGCCAACTGCCAGCATAACTGTCAAAATTACGTGATCAAACTGTGACGACGTTTCTATAACAAAAAGAAGTACAGATTTGAAAATATCCTAGATGCAATTGAACAAGTTCAGAAGAAGTGTATTATGTATTTATATATAAAAAATATGATAACAGTAACCGAGGCAGCGTGATTTTGACAGTATAGGCTGTTCGTGGTTGTCTAAGCACTTTGCAAATCAATTTTTGAAAAATGTCATGGCTATGTTAAATTTACAAATGATGTGAGAACACATGATGTGCATACACGTAGATCTTAAGCAGGTCTTTCAAAATAGCTCCCTTTACCATAAACAGCCTGCATGTGTCAAAACAGTTGTTAAATTTTAGAACTCAGAAATTCGCTACTGTGCAACTTGCAGTGTTCTACAATTAATATTCACCCTACGGTTGCGAGTAATTAAATCTCGGGTAACTGCTCCACACACGTTGCTATCTGAAGGAATGATCATCCTTTATCTTAGGAAAGAGGGAGTAGAGATTTTGTCCTCCATGCTTTATTTTTTGCTGTTATACCTCGTTCCAAAATGCCTCGACAACAAAAACGATAACGACAAGAATGAAGAGGTGAAATATTGCACGGGTTCCATCGAAGAAGTAAACGAGAGCAGATATAAAAATTAATGTCGAAACGGGACACCGTGAAAATCACAATGAAATTCATATGTTACTTAGTCTTGGCTCCTTAGTTAGATTCGCGTATGCGAGCAGTAACGGTCTATAACCTCGAGGATGCTCAGTGCGGAAAGTTACACTGAAGAGCCAAAAAAACTGGTACACCTGCCTAATATCGTGTAGGGCCCCGCGAGCACACAGAAGTGCCGCAAGACGACATGGCATGGACTCGACTAATGTCTGAAGGTACGCAGGAGGCAATTCACACCCTGAATCCAACAGGGCAGTCCACAAATCCATAGGAGTGCGAGGTGGTGGAGATCTCTTCTGAACAGCACGTTGCAAGGCATCCCAGATATACTCAATAATGTTCATGTCTGGTGATTTAGGTGGCCATTGGAAGTGTCTAAGGTCAGAAGAGTGTTTCTGGAGCCACTCGGTAGCAACTCTCGACGTGCGGGTGTCACATTGTCATGATGGAATTGTCCACGTCCGTCGGAATGCACAATGGACATGAATGGGTGCAGGTGATCGGACAGGATGCTTATGTATCTGTCACCTGTCAGAGTCGTATCTAGACGTATCAGGGGTCCCATTTCACGCCAACTGCACACGCCCCATACCATGACAGAGCCTCCACCAGCTTGAACAGTCCCCTGTTGACATGTAGGGTCCATGGATTCATGAGGATGTCTCCATACCCGTACACGTCCATCCGCCCGATACAATTGGAAACGAGACTCGTCAGACCAGGCAACGTGTTTCCAGTCATCAACAGTCCAATGGCGGTGTTGGCGGGCCCAGGCGAGGCGTAAAGCTTTGTGTCGTGCAGTCAACAACGGTACACGAGTGGGCCTTCGGCTCCGAAAGCCCATTTCAATTATGGTCCGTTGAATAGTTCGCACGCTGGCTCTTGTGGATGCCCCAGCATTGAAATGTGCGCCAATTTGAGAAAGGGTTGCACGTGTGTCACGTTTAATGATTCTCGTCAGTCGTCGTTTATCCCGTTCGTTCACGATCTTTTTTCGGCTGCAGCGATGTCGAAGATTTGATGTTTTACCGGATTCTCGTTATTCATGGTACACTTGTGAAATGATATAACGCGAAAATCCAAATTGTATCGCTACCTTGGATATACTATGTCCCATCTCTCGTGCGCCGACTGTAACACCACGTTCAAACTCACTTAAATCTTGATAACCTGCCATTGTAGCAGCAGTAACCGATCTAGCAACTTTACCAGACGCTTTTTGTCTTATATAGGCGTTTCCGACCGCATCGCGTTACTGTGATTGGTTCCATACCTCTGCTATTTGCATACGCACGCCTATACTAGTTTTTTGGCTCTCCAGTGTATTTTATATCTCTCAAACGTTAACGTCTGAGGCCACAATTAATTATAACTTTTTGTTATTATGCTTGCTGGGAAGGTCTTAAAAAGTGCTCATAATACCTGCTACATTCAAACTATTCCTCCGCCTCATGTAAAGAAAGTTTAACAGAGTCTAGAAAATTACACCTAAGGGTAACGCACCTCGTTCGTGCGCACTTAGTGTAATAATATTTAGTATGAGAACTATTTCTTACTAGGTATTACCAACACTTGTTTTTTCTCTCTGTGTTTAATCAAATTAATTATAAAATATATAACCATTTATAGAAAAATTTAATTTAAAGTTAAATTTAACCAAAAATAATGTTCTTTTGATACATTACATATTTTGAAAATAACCAAACTCGTCAAACATAGGGTGATTTTTCCGAAGTTTGATTGAAAAAGTGTGGAGAAACCGCGCATGAACTATACAGTAGTAAAATTGCCAATCTGAATGGAAGAACAAGCGCTTTGTTCTCGTGGTCGGTTCCTTTTACAACTTCTACGCCCAACCAGAAACTTCGCGTTCTCGTTACCGGAGGTAGTATTTTGGTTGCTACAACTAGATCGTTCTGCTGGAGGGTGTACTTACAACTTTAGCACTCGGGTGTTGCACCTTCCACACCACCTTGAGGAGGTGGAACAGAAGGATGCTGAAGGTGTAAAATAAACATGGTTAGGCGGGAGACATAGATTATAAACTTCAGATAATTTTAAAATGTATTTCGGAAGTGGCAATTATTCCAATTATGATTGATAGGGTCGCGAGTGGTGAATATTCAATAAAAATACTTTAAAATAAGTACATAGTTTCGTGGCATATATATGCACGTATTGATTTTAAATAAATAACTAAAAAAATAAGGGATATTAAATGAATTTGTTAACATATATTTTATGATTTTACACACACAGAGTTAATACGTTTGAAATATATATAATTGTAGGAAATTTAACGAAAAAGTTTTACAGTTATGGCTCTCAGGCATTCAGGTGGCGACTTTTACACCCTCTGTACTCGTACATGTACTCAAGTACACCTTCTAAACCTTTGGGTGCTGAAGTTGGTGAAGGTACCGACACATAGACTAAATATGGGGTAGACCGCTTATTCGTCTTCTGCGCATGTATCCAACATTGACCTACCCCAATCATACACAACTGTCAAAGTCACATGGTCAACAGTGGTTAAAGTGTTTGTTTATATCTTAATTTTTAAATGACAAACCTTATTATATGAATAAAATACTTTTACCAATTTGAATTTAATCAAACTGCATTACAAATTGGTTAGAGGAAGTATACATACATCTCAAAGCATTTGTTTACAAATCAGTTATCTAACCTAAAATCCAAGCCATGCTGTTTTCGCTAGACGTGTTGGCAGAAAAGCAGTTCAGTGTTGGGACACGTAGATTGGTTGCGCGCAGCCAGCGAGGTCGGTCTACCTCAACTTGAGTCTATGTACCGGCCACGCGAACAAAGCTAAGGTGTGGCGTGTTTCTCGTCAGTGTGGGANTAGATTGGTTGCGCGCAGCCAGCGAGGTCGGTCTACCTCAACTTGAGTCTATGTACCGGCCACGCGAACAAAGCTAAGGTGTGGCGTGTTTCTCGTCAGTGTGGGATGTGTGAAGGTAGTCAGATGCTGTCGCAGGCAAGGAGATGGTGGACTACATCGCCGACTACCTGGAGAACATCAGGGAGAGGCGGGTGTTCCCGNTATCTAACCTAAAATCCAAGCCATGCTGTTTTCGCTAGACGTGTTGGCAGAAAAGCAGTTCAGTGTTGGGACACGAAGATTGGTTGCGCGCAGCCAGCGAGGTCGGTCTACCTCAACTTGAGTCTATGTACCGGCCACGCGAACAAAGCTAAGGTGTGGCGTGTTTCTCGTCAGTGTGGGATGTGTGAAGGTAGTGAGGTGCTGTCGCAGGCAAGGAGATGGTGGACTACATCGCCGACTACCTGGAGAACATCAGGGAGAGGCGGGTGTTCCCGNGGGCCGCGGTGGCTGAGCGGTTAGACTGCTCGCCTCCCACCAAGGCGGACCGGGTTCGATCCCCAGCCGGGTCACTCCCGGATTTTGGCAAGTGGGAGTCGTGCCGGACCTCGGGGATCTCCCGTTTCCCCCGCCCTTGCATTCTGGCGCTGCTCCATTCTCACCTCATTTCACCCTCATCGTCCCTCAAGACCTCGTTGTTAAGAGCCGTCTGGACCTCTTGGATAACAAGGTGGATAGTCAGATGAGAGGACCTTCAGCGTGGAGCCGCGGTGAGGTCTAGGCACGCTGCACTTGGCGCCACAGCTGTGTATGCCCTAGAAAACTCCGTCATGTTGACGTCATGGTAGGAATACCTCAACTGACTCGAAAATAACTATTAACTTGTAGCCTTCACGTATTAGGAAAGGAAAATGGTGCCAGAGTATGTAATAAGGCGAAGGCTCAGGAATGGAGTGTTGGGCTCCTGACGAGGCCCAGATTTTGACTTGTTTTAATTGAGACAGATGGCGTTAGTCAGCCGTGTGGCGTGACTCGCCCCTGGGTGACTGTACAGAAGTGCGGCCTGCCCCCTCCCACCGTCCCACTTGACCCCTGACCCCAGAGGCTGCGGAAGGAGATAAAGAAATACTGCCATGTATTTTATAAGTGTGGCAGAAGGAAGTGGCACGAATTGCATTTTATAGAATATACTTAGATTTAAGCCTTTAGCTACGTGGCAGTTTTTAACTAGTTCTAATAGAAATTTCCTGTGGTACCAATAACAACGTTGGGTCATTTTAACTTGTTTGGACATAGATAAATTTCAGTTTTTATCCTGGTAATACCCTGCTAAGGTCTCACTTACTGGGAAGTATGANCTTGTTTGGACATAGATAAATTTCAGTTTTTATCCTGGTAATACCCTGCTAAGGTCTCACTTACTGGGAAGTATGATGTAAGCCGGCCCGGTATCCGTTGGGAATCCCTCTACGACCAGCTTGACTTCAAGCTATACAGCACCTTAAGGCTTGGCTTCATCCGTTTAGCATAAATTCTTCGTTTTTGTGCCATAATTTCGGTTTCAGAGGTAGTTTTGAAAATGTTTGATAGTATAAAATTTACAATTTACTATTTGTTTAATACTTCTGTATTTAATTTTCACTGTCCTCGAATTTTTACAACTAGCAGATAACACACAATTAAAATTCAGCACAAAAATATTAAACAACTTGTAATCGTACGTTGTCAGTAATTACTATTAATGCGAAATTATGATGCGAAAACAAAGGATTTCTGCAAAAGGGACGAATACGAGCCTTAAAGAAACACACTGTCTCCGTGCAGCAACCTATGATGAACATCAGCTTAAGGTGGTGTTATCCTTGTCATCTTGCGTTTATTTACATATATTTTCATATTTCCGTCATGATTTAATATTCAAAATCAGCCCGTATCATTACGTACATAACTACGTTACAGAACTCCTGAAACCAGACCGGACTGATTTAAGTCAGTTTTTTTTTCGTGCAAGATTGGAAAAGAATAAATAATGAGTTAGTCTTTGTTGCAGTTACAGATGCAACAAAATCAACATCGGCAAAATATTGTGAAATTAACAAACATCTGTAGGATACGCGCTATGCCCTGGTAGCTCTAGTTTTTTTTTAATATTCGATCTGAAAAATAAGTTCCGGTGAAACAAAAATAAATACAAAATTAAAGCTATGCTATGAGCTATACACGGTAAACTGAGCACTTTTGAAAGCCCTGCTTAAGATATGTTTGTATGCACATTGTGTATTCTACCGCCATATGTAAAATTAATATTACCGTGGGTCTGATCACTTTATTCATACTTCGGTCAAGTGAAACTAAAATAGCTAGAAAATTAAACATTTTACAAATTTCTAATTCCTACACTTATATGTATTCAAAAAAATAGAAATCGGAAGAAACCATTTCATTATTCACAAATGTTTGCCTGACATTATTAATAATACGTTATGAACTACTTTTCCTCCGGCGTTACCAACTTAAACTGGTACCAGTGAGTGTGCCCGTCGACGTAGATTCAAATAGGAGCAGTGAGATATTTCAAAGGTGGGTTGTTTGCACTCCCTCAAAGAACAAAGTGTAGCGTGCTTGTCGTGTTTGTGGCAGGTGACACACTGGCAGAGCCCGCACATGCACGCTTACTACCCGGCACTCAACTGCTTCCCCTCGCTGCTGGGAGACATGCTGGCCGACGCCGTCAACTGCCTCGGCTTCACCTGGGTCAGTCTGTGTCTACGTCTATACAGTACCTTACACCCCGTCTATACAGTACCTTACACCTCGTCTATTCAGTACTTTACACCCCGTCTATATACAGTAACTCACACCCCGTCTGTATACAGTACCTTACATCCAGTCTATACAGTACCTTACATCCCATCTATATACAGTACCTTTCACCCCGTTGTAAGGTACAGTACCTTACACCCCGTCTATGTCCAAAAAAAACTAACTGAAATTGCGATTTTGACAGGTTGTTGTCTAAAAAACATACCGTCTAAAAAATTTTAATCCGAGGAAATAGTATAGTTCATTCTTGGTAACTTGCTTAAGTTTTACTTCCAGGATACTCCTCCGCCTCATGCAAACAAAACTTAACCAAGCCTAGAAAATTACACCAAAGGGACTGCGCACCGCATTCGTGCGCACTCAGTGTAATAATGTTTTTCATAAGAAATATTTCTTACTAAGCATTATCAATACACATATTTTATCCTTGTTTTATTCACATTAATTATGAAAAAAATTTAATGATTTATAGAAAAAAACATAAGTAAAAGTTTAATTTAATCAAAAATTAGGTGTGTTTACGTTTTGTATGAAACGTTTTTGATATATGCCATATTCAGGAAACAACCAAGCACGTCTTTCTTGGGGTGATTTTTCAAAGGTTCGATTCAAGAAGTGTGATGAAACCGCTAAGAGACTATACTTATAAGTGATGCACACAAATTGAACAGCATTTCGTGCAAATATAAAATAATGAATTTATATATTACCACCATCCTTAAAGCGNCTTGTTTGGACATAGATAAATTTCAGTTTTTATCCTGGTAATACCCTGCTAAGGTCTCACTTACTGGGAAGTATGGTGTAATCCGGCCCGGTATCCGTCGGGAATCTCTCTACAACCAGCTTGACTTCAAGCTATACAGCACCTTAAGGCTTGGCTTCATTCGTTTAGCATACATTCTTCGTTTTCGTGTCTTAATTTCAGTTTCAGAGGTAGTTTTGAAAATGTTTGATAATATAAAATTTACAATTTACTAGTTGTTAAATACTTCTGTATTTAATTTCCACTGTGCATTATTTCCTGCTTGTAAAAAAGGCCAGCCCTTAATGATAAAAAATATATATGTCCTCGAATTTTTACAATTAGTAGATAACATACAATTACAATTCAGCACAAAAATATTAAACAACTTGTAATCGTACATTGTCAGTAATTACTATTAATCCGAAATTATGATGCGAAAACAAAGGATTTCTGCAAAAGGGACGAACACGAGCCTTAAGGAAACACACTGTCTCCGTGAAGCCACCTATGATGAACATCAGCTTAAGGTGGTGTTATCCTTGTCATCTTGCGTTTATTTACATATATTTTCATATTTCCGTCATGATTTAATATTCAAAATCAACACGTATCATTACGTACATAACTACTTTACAGAGTTCCTGAAACCTTGAATGGACTGATTTAAGTGAGTTTTTCTCGTGCAAGATTGGAAAAGAATAAATAATGAGTTAGTCTTTGTTGCAGTTACAGATGCAACAAAATCAACATCGACAAAATATTGTGGAATTAACAAACATCTGTAGGATACGCGCTATGCCCTGGTAGCTCTAGTTTTTTAAATATTCGATCTGAAAAATAAGTTCCGGTGAAACAAAAATAAATACAAAATTAAAGCTATGCTATAAGCTATACAAGTTAAACTGAGCACTTTTCAAAGTCCTGCTAAGATATGTTTGTATGCACATTGTGTATTCTACAGCCATATGTAAAATTAATTTTACCGTGGGTCTGATCACTTTATTCATACTTCGGTCAAGTGAAACTAAAATAGCTTGAAAACTAAACATTTTACAAATTTCTAATTCCTACACTTATATGCATAACAAAAATAGACATCAGAAGAAGCCATTTCATTATTCACAAATGTTTGCCTGACATTATTAATAATACGTTATGAACTACTTTTCCTCCGTCGTTACCAACTTAAACTGGTACCAGTGAGTGTGCCCGTCAACGTAGATTCAAATAGGAGCAGTGAGATACTTCAAAGGTGGGTTGTTTGCACTCCCTCAAAGAACAAAGTGTAGCGTGCTTGTCGTGTTTGTGGCAGGTGACACACTGGCAGAGCCCGCACATGCACGCTTACTACCCGGCACTCAACTGCTTCCCCTCGCTGCTGGGAGACATGCTGGCCGACGCCGTCAACTGCCTCGGCTTCACCTGGGTCAGTCTGTGTCTACGTCTATACAGTACCTTACACCCCGTCTATACAGTACCTTACACCTCGTCTATTCAGTACTTTACACCCCGTCTATATACAGTAACTCACACCCCGTCTGTATACAGTACCTTACATCCAGTCTATACAGTACCTTACATCCCATCTATATACAGTACCTTTCACCCCGTTGTAAGGTACAGTACCTTACACCCCGTCTATGTCCAAAAAAAAACTAACTGAAATTGCGATTTTGACAGGTTGTTGTCTAAAAAACATACCGTCTAAAAAATTTTAATCCGAGGAAATAGTATAGTTCATTCTTGGTAACTTGCTTAAGTTTTACTTCCAGGATATTCCTCCGCCTCATGCAAACAAAACTCAACTGAGTCTAGAAAATTACACCAAAGGGACTGCGCACCGCATTCGTGCGCACTCACTGCAATAATGTTTTTCATAAGAACTATTTCTTACTAGGCATTACCAATACACATATTTTATCCTTGTTTTATTCACATTAATTATGAAAAAAATTTAATGATTTATAGAAAAAAACATAAGTAAAAGTTCAATTTAATCAAAAATTAGGTGTGTTTACGTTTTGTATGAAACGTTTTGATACATGCCATATTCAGGAAACAACCAAGCACGTCATATTTTCTTGGGGTGATTTTTCAAAGGTTCGATTCAAGAAGTGCGATGAAACCGCTAAGAGACTATACTTATAAATGATGCACACAAATTGAACAGCATTTCGTGCAAATATAAAATAATGAATTTATATATTACCACCATCCTTAAAGCGACTATCTTGTGCGGAATTGGCGGAGTGAAATGATGGGTTTTTTTTTTTTACTCTTTTCGCGTTTCGGTCACATTTCACGATATTAAAACAAAAACACTTTGCCCGCCGTTGCCCGAGCCACATTTGAGGGAGTGCAGAGCATAAGTGGTGTGAGCCCAAAATTGACATTTTCTAGCCCCTTGCATTTCTGTATGCAACATGCCGTCCTTTTTTTTTCTTCAGAGATATAGTTAAGTGAGCCCATAGAGCTCTCGTTCCCTCATAGTTTGCGGCACTGTCCCACAGCTGTTACAATTTCCCTCCGGTTTTTCAGTGAAGCGGCAACGCAAGTCCGTGCACGTGTCGTGGTGTTGTTAATGAAGGATTTCAGCAAAGAAAATAGTGTTACTGAGAGTTCTGAAGATTTGGAACGCGAACCAGGAAGTCGGGATCCACAACCAGAACATGGAAAACATGAAGGTAAAATGCAAATGCATTTAAATAAGTAGCCTTGTTGATATTACGTACGGTGAAAAATGTTAGGTCACGAAAAAAAAACGAAGCTAGGACTACTTTGATTTACGAATCCGTGGTATGTTAATACAGTTATATATGTAAGTAGGTCTATGTTTTAACCTTACACTGCGTAAGAACGTGCAAATAGAACAGCCCGGTTGTACTCGTGACTCAGGTGAATCCGCTCGTAGTGAATCACGTGGGCGTAAAAGAAATAGGAATGAAAGGGCATGGAAGAGAAATATTAGGAAGACACGTCGATATTCTGGCAAGTTTTACACAAGCGGAAAAGAAAGCGAAGTGCCTAGTAAAATATCCAATAATATAGACTGCCAGTGTAGAATAAAGAGCTCGTATAAAATTAGTTGTGAGCAGAGAGAATAACTTTTCAGATCGTTTTGGGCACTTGGTGATTTCCCTAAGCAGAATGTGTTTATAAGAGAACTGGTTCAACTGAAAAGTGTTGATCGTGTGAGAAAAAAGGACGGGTCGAAAGTTCCGAAAGCCGGTGTGTGTTTATGCTTCTTGAGAATGCAAGACACAACTGCGAGGGTGTGTAAGAAATATTTTTTGAACACATTTATAATTAGTGATAGACGTGTGTACCGGCGGGTGTCTAAAAATGAAATGCGCGCTGTTCTCTTGCAGTTGTTGAGCAAGAGGAACTGAGTGCAACAAGAAGGCCAGTAACAAAACCGAAGAAAAAGGATATGATGGATTTGTTACCTTTTATTTCTCGGAGTCGACATGATTACCTCAAACACTTGCCGGTGATTGCAAACACAAAATCAGGAAAAAAAACTAACAGGAGAGTAACAATATTGTTGACGACAAAGATTATGAAACACTCTATCACATTTAATTTGTCAATCACGCTTAAATTTATTGCAATGTTTTAGTGCATGTTTGGTTTCAAACTTGGAAGAAGTTTCATATTCAGTGCAGAACCATTTTAATCCTTTCAGACCTTATTTAATTTACATTCTCAGGTGTTGCAAACAAGAAATTTTATGATGCATGCTGTACTCACAACGATGCAAACCTTGTTCCGCTGCCGCGACCAATGAGCTGTAAGCTTTGTGTTCGGCTATAGTAATATGAATCAATAATTACCTGGACTAGGAGAGACTGTTTACGAATCAGTTATTTGCGGGGAAGATCATTGGCCATTGATCCTTGCAGAGTACAGCACCGGCCCAAAATAATATGCGTGTGCGTCACGTACACAATTGTGTACACTGGGTATGAGTGTGTTAAGTTCATTTAATTGTGTGTTNAATAATATGCGTGTGCGTCACGTACACAATTGTGTACACTGGGTATGAGTGTGTTAAGTTCATTTAATTGTGTGTCAAGCTTGTAAGAAGTTTCATTTTCATTGCAGAATTATTGTAAATTCCATGTAATTGTAATGTTTCCTATTTAATGAATATGAATATAACATCAATGTTTTTCTATATTAAAATCTGTGATTGTTACGTATATAAGTGACTACCTTATAAATAACACTCTGCAGTTTGTACATAATTTTTAATTTTCACTTTAAAAAATTCAGTTTTTTTTCTCGCAATCATATTTCTGGGCTTACACCACTTCTGTTCTGCACCCCTCATTTCTACAAAACATTTTTTGCAAAAATTCTAACACCCTAAAAACTGCGAGTAAATTAAGATTTCTAGACTCGACAAAAACACTAACTCTTATTAATTCAGTCTAACTTACTGTCTTGTAGCATGGCAATTCTCTTCAAAAGGCATAACGTTATTCTTTGAAAGCGATATTGTGAAGGGTGGCTGAGAGACACGTCCAAAATGATTTCAACTTGTAGAACTCTATCCTTTCGCACGGCAGGTCCCGTATTAGGCAGGGCCCTTAAAGATGGATTCACAACCTCCAAGTAGCGTAAATACGTACGTATGAATTAAAATATGAACACTGCATATATGCATGAATCCATTCACATTCATACACTGAAGAGCCAAAAAAACTGGTATAGGCGTGCGTATGCAAATAACAGAGGTATGGCACCAATCAGAGTAACGNAATAATATGCGTGTGCGTCACGTACACAATTGTGTACACTGGGTATGAGTGTGTTAAGTTCATTTAATTGTGTGTTAAGCTTGTAAGAAGTTTCATTTTCATTGCAGAATTATTGTAAATTCCATGTAATTGTAATGTTTCCTATTTAATGAATATGAATATAACATCAATTTTTTTCTATATTAAAATCTGTGATTGTTACGTATATAAGTGACTACCTTATAAATAACACTCTGCAGTTTGTACATAATTTTTAATTTTCACTTTCAAAAATTCAGTTTTTTTTCTCGCAATCATATTTCTGGGCTTACACCACTTCTGTTCTGCACCCCTCATTTCTACAAAACATTTTTTGCAAAAATTCTAACACCCTAAAAACTGCGGATAAATTAAGATTTCTAGACTCGACAAAAACACTAACTCTTATTAATTCAGTCTAACTTACTGTCTTGTAGCATGGCAATTCTCTTCAAAAGGCATAACGTTATTCTTTGAAAGCGATATTGTGAAGGGTGGCTGAGAGACACGTCCAAAATGATTTCAACTTGTAGAACTCTATCCTTTCGCATGGCAGGTCCCGTATTAGGCAGGGCCCTTAAAGATGGATTCACAACCTCCAAGTAGCGTAAATACGTACGTATGAATTAAAATATGAACACTGCATATATGCATGAATCCATTCACATTCATACACTGAAGAGCCAAAAAAAAACTGGTATAGGCGTGCTTATGCAAATAACAGAGGTATGGCACCAATCAGAGTAACGCGATGCGGTCGGCTGCTAGATCGGTTACTGCTGCTACAATGGCAGATTATCAAAATTTAGGTGAGTTTGAACGTGGTGTTATAGTCGGCGCACGAGAGATGGGACCTAGCATCTCCGAGGTAGCGAAAACATTTGGATGTTCGCGTACGACCATTTCACGAGTGTACCGTGAATATCGGGAATCCGGTAAAACATCACATCTTCGACATCGCTGCGGCCGGAAAAAAGATCGTGAAAGAACGGGACAAATGACGACTGACGAGAATCATCAAACGTGACAGACGTGCAACCCTTTCTCAAATTGGCGCACATTGAATTTGTGGACTGCCCTGCAGGATTCATGGTGTGAATTGCCTCCTGCATACCTTCAGTCAGACATTAGTCGAGTCCATGTCACGTCGTCTTGTGGCACTTCTTTCGTGCTCGGGGGGCCCTACACGATATTAGGCAGGTGTACTAGTTTTTTTTTTCTCTTCAGTTTACTTAGCGTACGTACGTAGAAATGATATGCATAGTTGCTCAACTTTAAACTTCTATGTATTATACGTTTGAATGAACTCTGAAGCAATTAGAACGTCTGATTTAATATTACATTTATTCTTTTTTTGCTAAAACTATTAAGGTAAAGTCACCAATACAAGAAGTTATGTTTTCTTTGGCCAACGTTTCAAAATGGTGCCATGTTTTGCACAAAGTTTGCAAAAACCAAACACAAAAAATAATCTTGCTTAAGTTACGTTTTTGTTTGAATGTCTGCAACACGTTGCAAAGAGCTTGTGAATCCGTCTTTAAAGTACTGGGGCCACGGTGGCGCAGCGGCTGGAGAGTTTACCTCCCACTAAGAAGAACCGGGTTCGATTCCAGGCGGAGCCTCTCCTGGATTTTGACACGTGGGAATCGTGCCGAACGGTGCCGCTGGTCGGTGGGTTTTCCTCGGGGATCTCCCATTCCCGTCACCCGTGCATTCCAGCGCTGCTCCATTCTCACCCATATCGGCNTTCTTTGGCCAACGTTTCAAAATGGTGCCATGTTTTGCACAAAGTTTGCAAAAACCAAACACAAAAAATAATCTTTCTTAAGTTACGTTTTTGTTTGAATGTCTGCAACACGTTGCAAAGAGCTTGTGAATCCGTCTTTAAAGTACTGGGGCCACGGTGGCGCAGCGGCTGGAGCGTTTACCTCCCACTAAGAAGAACCGGGTTCGATTCCAGGCGGAGCCTCTCCTGGATTTTGACACGTGGGAATCGTGNGTTTACCTCCCACTAAGAAGAACCGGGTTCGATTCCAGGCGGAGCCTCTCCTGGATTTTGACACGTGGGAATCGTGCCGAACGGTGCCGCTGGTCGGTGGGTTTTCCTCGGGGATCTCCCATTCCCGTCANATTTTGACACGTGGGAATCGTGCCGAACGGTGCCGCTGGTCGGTGGGTTTTCCTCGGGGATCTCCCATTCCCGTCACCCGTGCATTCCAGCGCTGCTCCATTCTCACCCATATCGGCTCTAAAGTACTCGATGTTAAGAGGCTGTATCACCACTTATACAAAAATTATTCGTTTTAGTATCATAACAGAATATCCAGGGTCATTACTTAAAATCTTTCATTATAGAAGGATTACACGTCATGTTTCTGTGCACAGTTTTGTACCTGGTAGTTAATAGGTGTTCCCTTGTCATCATGAAAAGGTGAGAATAAATTAATATATAAAATTTTGTATTAAGTTAATGGTTGCATAAATATTCGTTAATAGCTCATGTACACTGAAGAGCCAAAAAAACTAGTACACCTGCCTAATATCGTGTAGGGCTTCCCAAGCACGCAGAAGTGCCACAAGACGACGTGGCATGGACTCGACTAATGTCTGAAGGTATGCAGGAGGCAATTCACACCATTAATCCTGCAGGACAGTCCACAAACCCAATCTGCGCCAATTTGAGAAAGGTCTGCAAGTTTGTCACTTTTAATGATTCTCGTCAGTCGTCGTTTGTCCCGTTCTTTCACGATCTTTTTCCGGCCGCAGCGATGTCGAAGATGTGATGTTTTACCGGATTCCCGATATTCACGGTACACTCGAGAAATGGTCGTATGCGTACATCCAAATGTTATCGCTGCCTCGGAGATGCTATGTCCCATCTCTTGTGCACCGACTATCACACCACGTTCAGACTTTTTTAAATCTTGATAATCTGCCATTGTAGCAGCAGTAATCGATCTAGCAGCCGACCGCATCACGTTACTCTTTGGTTCCATACCTCTGTTATTCGCATACGCCTATACCAGTTTTTTTTTTTTTTTTGGCTCTTCAGTGTATTATTTCCGTAATGATGAGTAAGGTAATAAGCTAAGATTGAAATGTGGCATTTTAAAATAAATCCTTTAAAATTTGAATCAGGAGGAAATAAATTTAAAAAAATGCAATATGGTGCGTGACAAGAGCCACCCAATCCGATCCACTACACTTCACTTCTTAAAAGTGAACAACTTCCAGTTGAGGTTGTCGAGCGAGGTGTGCGCGCGCATGTGTGTGTGCTTCAGGCGGCAAGTCCAGCATGCACGGAGCTGGAGACAGTCGTCACGGACTGGCTCGGCAAGATGATTGGCCTGCCGGACGACTTCCTGCACACCAAGAGCGACAGCAGGGGCGGCGGCGTCATACAGGTCTGCCAACATACATCCCCCTCTCCCCCCCCCCATCTACCTTCTTTACGACACTCTCAATTCAACCACACAGTTAGTATTAGCGTTTTCGAGCAAAGTGGCCGACATCTAGAGGCTAAGATATGTACTTGAGAATTATGGTTACTGTGAAGTTGAATGCGAAGAAGGTATATTGCACCTAACAGAACAATGGCTCCCATTTTCAAATCCTGTTCACGGGCCTGGTTCGTGTGTAGCGAGCCTCAGTGGGTATACGATGTCCACGGTAAAGTGACCACTTTTGAGACTCTAGTTATGTTTTCCTTTCAGCCATTTTTGTTATCCCTTAGCCGCATTTTAAAAATAAATACTGCGATGCGAGTAATAAACACAGTGTGTATTCTACAGCACTCGGAATTTAACGTCTAAGGGAAAAATAAAAAAAATACTTATTGACTGTTATTCCAAATGAAAGGGCTTTCAAAAGTGCTCACTTTACCGCGAATAGCCTACAATCGGCCTGCACGGTATGTTGGTGTGTTGCCAGACGACTGCGTGCGAGGCTACGCTGATCAGCCTGCTGGCGGGACGCTGCGAGGCTATCCGCCGCTACAGGGCTCTGCACGAAGACGTTGAGGACGCCGAGGTCAACAGCTGTCTCGTCGCCTACTGCTCAGACCAGGTGAGCGCACAACCACTTCCTCTCCAGACATCTCTAAAGCATACCGGCCACGATGGAAGATTCCTTGGACGATTCCATGCAAGCCTGCATGGCCGCTTGTATGGATGGTTCTATGGAAGATTTGGCCGACTGCTGGACGTTTTCGTGGACGTTTACGCAATTGGTCGTGTGCAATTTTCAATGTCATGTTTCCTACAAGGCAGATATTTTAGCCACTAAGAGAGAGGGTGGTAGTAATTTTGTTTATTTTGTTTTAAGGAAAAGATTAAGACTACTAACCACACATAAATATTAAATAAAAACCACGAAAATGTTTACGGATTCTAAAACAGCAGTGTGTGAAAATTACGGTAAACATTCGTGTTTATACAACACTAAAGTTCTATTTACAACGACAAAACGATTAGGCTTTGTGCATAACGCATGATGCTGAAGTCGTGAGTGAAGGATTGTTCCTGAACCACAGTTGCAGAGTTAAAATCATAAAATATACACTCGTCTTTACTTGTGCTGCAAAAACTGTCGTTGGATAGGTTATGCCAAAGAACCCTCCATAACTGCTCGCATGCAGGCTCGGGTAGCAGGTCTCGTGGAAGCTTCCGCCCGAACTTGTAGGGGAAATTTTATTATGGCATACTGGCTTTACTTATAGAGGGTAAACGAATCCTTGCCGAATTAAGGACGCCGCCCAGCCAGGTCCCCAGACAGAACGCAGAGCTTCAGTAGTGTAGTCCATTCACGGTTACTTCCAACCTTTCTGAAGGTCTGACTGAAGTTATACTTTCAGGCTATTCCTCCGCCTCGTGCAAACAAAGTTTGACCAAGTGTAGAAAATTATATGAACGGGACAACGTACCGTACTTGCGCGCACTCAATTTAATTACATTTTGCATGAGGACTATTTCTTACTAGGCACTACCAACACACCTATTTTCTCCCTCTTTTTCTTGATATTAATTAAGAATGAAATACAGTAGTTTGTAAAAAAAAAAAAGCTAAAATCTAATTTAAAGAAAAGTAAAATGGTTTTATGTTAATATACGTTTAAAACACTAGTACTGCATTACATATTTAGGAAACAACCAAAAACGTTATATGTGGGGTGATTTTCCAAATGTTTGATTCAAAATGTGTGAAGACACTGCAAATAGACTATAGTTTCAATTTTAGGTAGTTTTTAACTGTAGATAATGCAGAAACTGGTGATTGGTTTACATATTTTAATTCTGACGGCGGTAATAAAGCCTTCCGTCTATATGGTTTTCACATCTGTTAATTCAAGCCACATGTATTTTCATCAATATTTGCATGGAATTGTTACAAAATAGTGTTTCAACTTCATGATTATGATTTATATTCTCTTATATACTTTTGCGGTATGAAATAGCAGCGAATAAGCGACGCAATCAATAACATTGCCCAGAAAACGCAAGCCAGTCCTAAAATGCAGACTGGTGACGTCATTTGTATTGTCTGCCAACATATAAAAGTAAAAATTTGTAGTTACATACGTGCTGAATACGTTGGCGGTTCCGTAGTTCGTACTTGGGCAAACAAGTGTTTCCTCGTGTGATCCTTGTTGGTCTTATAGTTCCCGCACAACTCTCTCGTGATTCCTCTTCGAGGTGTCCACCAGATGTCTCAATCACGGTTAGAGGAAGTAAGAGGAATTTACCTTGGCCATGGTTTAAAACTCCGTAAAAAAAAAAAAAAAAGAGTGCGTTCGCTGCGCCGCCTTTCAGTTCAGCTGAAGGGAACAGCGCGTCGGACACTACGACTGTTTCCGTGGACCAGCAACGAGTTTGTAATTTTTTTTTTTGTTTTCGAAAGGGCTTATTAACGTCCCCCGGAGTTATTCCTGAAGGAATTCCAGGGGACGACTTACAAACTAACTTATGACCTAACTTAAACTAACACCCATGCCTTACCTAGAATTAGAACCCAGAACTTCTCGCACCGCAGACCTGCGGCGCCCCAACCGACTACGCCACTGGAGGTCAGCACGAGTTTGTAAAAAATGCAGACGGCGAAACTTTATTATTGGACCTGTTCTATAATAAGTGACGAACTAAAAACGATATCTTACATCTAAATGTAGTCAAACGAATCTTGCTACTGGAGGTGCTTTGTGTCATTACACTGTCACACTTCCTCAGCTGTACGACTCGGGAGAGGACGCAAATCAGCCCGAGTCTCCTGTCTTCTCTCGGATTTTGATGACACGTATTGTACACGCGCTCTTGCAACTTTTGTCTGTTGTCGATGGGCGTGGCATACACTAAGTAGTTTACGTGTCCCCATACGGGAGTCCATGCTACTAAGCCTTCTCGACTGGTGAGGGATGATCTTGGACTGACCACTTAACAGGCAGGCAATACTCTAAAATATGGCCCACGNAGCCTTCTCGACTGGTGAGGGATGATCTTGGACTGACCACTTAACAGGCAGGCAATACTCTAAAATATGGCCCACGTCTCACCATGTATTTGTTTCCGTGACACGCTCATATGAAACTTGTTCGTAATCCTGACCGATACTACACGTTCTACGAATATTCAATACTTTTTTTAACATCTCATTTGTAAAATTTTACATTGTGGAATAATGTTTAAATGCCGGTAAAAGAAATTTCCTTGTTATTCAGACAATAAAAAATATAATGAAATTCAATATAAATCAAACCGAATAATTAATTTCTTTAAATAAAGGAAAATAAAGTTAACCCCTGTATCTAACGGAGTCTAAATTTCACTCCTGTTCAACTAAGTTCTGAACAGTCTCAGAATATACACTCTGGCTCGCAGGGGTAGTTTTAGCAGGTTTACGAGCTCAGTTTGTTAGGTACGTCAGCATTGCCATGCAAAGTGACGTAGAAGTAAACCTTCGAACTCGCATTCGGGAGGACGCGAGTTCGAATCCCGGTCTGGCCATTGTGATTTCGATTTTTCATAGTTCCTTTAAAATCACTCCTTACTTCAGAGCATGGCCAATTCCTTCCCCGGTTCCTGCGTCTCTCAGCAACTTGCTCCGTATCCGATGCTGTCGTCGAGACGTCAAATCCTTCCTGCGTGTACATACGCCCGTGCGTCAGACTGAGGGTTGCGATAAGACCTGCAGCGAGATGAAGCATTGTCGCTTGTTGCAGGCTCACTCCTCGGTGGAGAAGTCCGGTCTCATCGGGCTGGTCCAGATGAGGTACATAGAGAGCGCCGACGACCTCAGCCTGAGAGGAGACAAGCTGCTCGAGGCCATCAAGAAGGACCGGGAGAAAGGCCTGATCCCCTTCTGGGTAAGTACGACTGTTACAAATTGGATTTCATATTAATACATACTTGAAATGGACTATACGAGCGTAGGTAATTATAGCATATATTTAGGCAGAGCACAACAGTAAAAGATGGGGATTTAGTGAACATTTAAGATTATTCTATAAATATTTAGTTTCAGACATTAATTATTGGGAAGGGGAGGGGGAGCTTTAGAAGAAACAACAGGTTGTTAACTAATCACACCAAGGGATATCACGACGCCACTTTTATACAAAAAAAGTTAATTGGACAGTCCCAACATCCATGTTGCCGTAGGCTGATTCAGGCGGTGGCTAGCGACGGCCGGACACACCAATCTCCAGACGTCCTCTTCGTTCGACGTCCCGATGATACAAGACACCGTTCACAGGGTTACGCTGTCCTGCATATTTCGGGCGCGCGTTGTGTAAGTTTACGGCCCCGTTTACTGACCGGTGGAGAGGGTTTCTGCCTTGCCTTTCGCAAAGTATTTCGGCAATCAAGGCTCGTGTCCTGGATTAATGTCTGAAGGTGTGATCGAGCATGCCATCCAGCTAGGGCCTGATCACAGTTCGTAACACCACGAAATACATGCTAACTCTCTATAATTCTTGCCTGATGTAAACACTTAGTAACTCTGTGTCCATTTGGGATCAGTGGCCAAGTAGTTTGGCTACTCGCATGTAATTTGGCAAAATAAATCAACTAAACTATATTCATGTACTTATATGTTCAATTATAAAATTTATATAGTTCCCTAAGAAAATCAGCGGGTTTAAGCACAAAATACACATATGTCACATACTTGAAACATAATGATGACTTTAGCAGGGTTATGATATCTGGGCCTCGGGAATTAAAAATGACACTTGCAAGACTGCGACATCCAAAGAACTGTTATGTTAGTGAGTAGTATCTGGGCATAGCGTATTCATGTAAAAACAAGTCACTGTAGCATTAAAGTTATAAATAATGCAGAAAGGTTGACATGGTTGGCAGTCTTTGGTTGGCGTTTAACATTACAGGTACGGACTTCCCAGTCCTCCTGCTTTTGTACACTGAAGAGCAAAAAAAAAAAAAAA